>JAGDQP010001885.1:76603-94257 GCA_022664845.1 Lepisma saccharinum
AGAGAGAGAGAGAGAGAGAGAGAGAGAGAGAGAGAGAGAGAGAGAGAAAGAAAAAGGAAATAACCTACCAAACCTTCCTCTCTTCGATCGCTGAATGAGGTCTGCTTCTCCAGGAGATAATTACAAGGATTTTCCGTTTCCACAAACATCGTCTCTCCTTCCTCCTCTTTAGAAATTCAGATTTGTTTCAAACTGGAGGGAGCAAATAAATAATTGATTATTTTGTTTGTTTGTTTTTTATTTCCTTCTCGACAAATAAAAGAAAGTTGTAATTATTTTGGGAATGTTTTGTTGAAAAATGAAAAGAACTCCTAATTTTGAACTCTCAGTCTTCTTGTTTTAAGATTGTTGAACGAACATTTACAAGTTCTGGTACACTGAGGTTTTTTTTTTTAACTTTTTTTTTTGTTCAGTGAAAAACAAGGAAACTAAATTTTTGTTTTATCTGAAGTCAAAAATCGAAATGTGTTCCCAATATTTGAATTAGTGTTCTGAAACGGTTCGGTGCAAGTCCGACTCACTTGTGTCACGGGTTCGATCGGATCAAAGTCAAGTCACTCTGGTTACGGGTCGGTTCGGTCAGACCTCCTTGGGTCAGGGTTGGGTCGGATTAGATACTCTCGACTTACAGTTCGGGTCGGTTCAATCCGAGACGGGTCAGTTCGAACTTATTCCCTTACGGGTCGGGTCGGGTGGAGAGCTTTTGTATCGTGACACATGTCTGAACACCTAGTATTGTGCCCAAATATTATTGTCTGACGATTAGAATTTGAAATTTATACTTTAGTGACTGGAGCCTGCGGGACACTCGCTTTAGTTTATTGAATTTTACGATATGATAGCTTAAATAATGCTGCAATTTTAATTTTAAATTAGATTTAATCAATTACCTTTTTCTCGGTTGAACATATTTTGGGGTTTTAATATTATAATTATATCTGTATAAAAAATTAAAAGTGACTATATTTGCGTTATCATCACGCAAAAAGTGCTTGACCGATTGAAATAATTTTTTGCACATGATCAGACACTAGACCGGACTGGGAAGTTATCATATCACTTTGATTCTAAAATTATTATCTTCAGAGATAATCGACCATCTAGATTGTCCATTGAATTCCAATGGCGGTGGTAATTACAATAGAAAATTTAAAAGTAAAACACGCGGCAACCCACACTACAATGTTGTTCGACGGGTTGACTACCTCCAAGGGTCAAATTTGGCATGACTATCAATTCATTAGCAACGGCTATCTTGGGTAACAGACCTCTAACATCCTTAGGGAGGGGTGCAGGTGGGAAGAGGTGATGTAAAAATAATAGAAAACTACTGATATTAGTGTCGAATCCATAGTTTACGGAGTCCCTGAGATGAATAGTAACACTCCTGATCCCGTTTAAGTCCAAGGCAGCCCCCATCGTCATGGGGTAACAACATATTTTATTTACCCCGCACCAACGGGCGGGTACCAGATAAACCGGAGTAGATTAAAATAACATGATTGAATTAATTTTACCAGAGTGATTAGAGCCAATTAATGAACGGTAAAACCATCCTTAACCGAGATTAACAGCTAAGCACCAATAGCTTTTGCTTTGGCTTTATCGTCCGGTGATTTTGTATCGTCACTTTGATTAAACTTTGGTTTATAAAAAGATTATTGTTGTTGTTTTCTTTCGTTAACATCAGTTCTTAGGGAAGTTATTACATTGGCAATTACATGAATTATGAAATTGTTTACGGCTGTGACAAATTTTAAACTGAAATGGGGTTTTACTGCTGCTTTGGTTTACAAATCTTGTTGTTTACTGAGTTTTTTAAACCATTTTTGTTACTACCTCATAGTAGAATATGACGTCTATGGCAGAGCTACTTAGCGGATGGATTCAAAATCGCGTGCTCTGAACAAAAAATCATTAGTTTTTGCGCAGCCAGAAATGGGGAAGCGTGAAGTCTATCTATTATGGGGTCTTAGGTATCATCATGACGTGCGTGTGGTCAAACTGAATGAAAAACTCTGGAAAACCTGCCAGGGCGGTCTGCAGCACGTACAAACTTATTGTGGTCTCGAAAATACAGGTTAGAAAAAGACACTTTAGTTTTCCACATATACAAATATCTAGCGTACATGCATATAGAATGCTTCAATAGAGAGTACCTGTTCCCATTGGCATGGGTACAGATGACTCCCACGCCCTATATGGAAGATTGACTAAAAATTGTAATTGGTGTGTACAAAGGCAAATAGGAGTAAATGATATTCCTATTATAAGCTCTAATCTCTATTTAACTATTTCTAATGTAAATTAACCTAATTTTAAATTACCTGAAGTCAATTATGTACGAGGGGTCGTCCAGGTCAAAGGTGACGGTGTTTGGCGCTCCCTTTAATGTTTTGCTAAATATTTCTAGTTTCCCATTTTAAATAGCGATTTCTAATTTTCCTAGTAAAGCGCGCCTCTAGGCCCGGGCCTAATGGGCTTAGTGGTAAATCCAGACCTGGTTTCACTTCAAAATGGAAAGGAGATTCAAGTTTCAGGGTCATCAGATTAAAAATAGCCGTATCAATCCAGGTCACTGAATCTAAATCTGAAATCAGTTTCTTTGTGCTTGCTTGCCTGCTTTGTTTGAGACGCTACTCTGCGCTACGGACAGACAGACAAAGTAAAATTAAAACAGGAACTTTTAGGTTCACTAAAAAAAGGAGAATATTGTTTTTTTTATTATCTGCCTAAACACAATAACTATAACCTAAGCTTCCTTGACCCAGTTTTTACGATCTGTCTCTCTCACTGTCCATCTTGACTGAGGTTTCTCCAAATTCTTACTCGTTCCCATCAAGCGAATGATGGATTTGCACATTCAATAGAGGCTCCTTGGCACTCCCGTGCCCAACTCTATCCCAACACCAAAGGATGTCAACCCTCCAACGTAGGAAGGACTTAGACCGTAGTTGACTCCAGAGCTGAAGCGGGTCATAGCTCTAATCAGGTCAAGTTTTGGACCTGGCCAATCGGGTTAACCGGTTCAGCTATGTCGGGGTCAGGTCGGGTTACCGGGTCAGTAAAAGTGACCCTGTTTCAGCTCTTGCTATCTCATAACTAAATTAAAGCCAGTAATAATTACAACATTAATTACACTTGGCCTTTTCTCTTGTCTACTGAACTGAGTGAAGGATTTGTGTCTTTGTGTACAATTCTTGTGATGTACGGTAAAGTGCCTTTAGAGCTAGCCAATTCAAATACGATTTGTGTGGAGGGTTGCTGCCATCAAAGGAAAACCTCTGTCACTCTCAGACTACCATCATAACTAGAGTTATTTTCTAGAAAGTGAAGTTGTTGGAGAATATTTCTCTTTATATGTGTGCAGGGCAGACATTTCATATGGTACTGTACGTATTCCGTTTGGCTTTAATAGTAGAGAAACATTTCCTTTGATATCTGCTAAGCGTATACGGACTTCAAAG
Source organism: Lepisma saccharinum (assembly GCA_022664845.1). NCBI lineage: Eukaryota > Metazoa > Arthropoda > Insecta > Zygentoma > Lepismatidae > Lepisma > Lepisma saccharinum. The sequence continues at coordinate 80,071 of JAGDQP010001885.1, forward strand.
AAGTTGGTTAAGTTGGTCTGGTGTAACCAAAACTTGCTCCCAGCTATTAAGCCTTACGTTAATACATATCTTCTCTTACGTAACACCAGAATAATATTTATGAAGTTTACTCACAAAATTATAGTGAGAAGTATTTTCCTGAATAACAGTACTTTGCATTAAAAAAGAAAAGAAAAGAAAAGAATATCTGAAGTGCTTTAGAATCATGTTTTGCTACAAAGTTGAGAAATGATGTTAGTTTCTTGTCAGTTCTTAAATAAGTATTTGCTTGTAATTTTCATTGTTTCAAAATGTTTTGTTTCCTGGTAAAGTTTGATAGGATTGTGCCAAATTTCGTAGTTTTCCACTATTTATTGCGGTTGCTTTCTTAATTATCATAAATTATTTTTATGGTAAATTTGTACTTAAAGTAGAAACATTTTAATTTTCAAAATGTAAGAGAATTACTTTTAATTTATACTATGATTTATTTTTATTGATGCTTGATTTAAAAAAAATAAAAATTAATTTTAGTTTAAGTTTTAATATTAAATTTTAATATTAAATTAATTTTAATTTTAATTTATTTTAAGATTTATTTTTACCTATGCTTAATTAAAAAATATTGTTAAATACACTTTTTAAAAAGTATGAAATGAAGAAAAAATCAACAATACTTCATTTGTTAGCTAATGTACTCGTATTTACTTCAACTTTGCAATGTCTTTGCAAAAATAAAACAATAGTCTGTCTGATAGAATTCTTTAGTTATGATAATACTATTCTATGTAAAGTTATATCTACCAGTTTGATTGTTAGATAAGGTTAAGTTATATTATTGAACTGATCTTCATTTGTGTACACTGTTAAAATTATACCTCTGAATTGTGAGTACAAAATTGGAAGTTTGTACTAACAAGTTTTAATAGGCAGTGACGAACCCAGGGTTGTGTTTAGAGGGGCGGTTCCTTGCCTATCAGTTCTTGGAAGGGAACAGATTGATAGAAACAAAAAACAAAGGTAAGATATAAATCTCTGGGTCCGTCACTGATTTTCAAAAATTTTGAGTACAAATCCCAATTTTGTACTCCCAGTTCAGACGTACAGTTTTTACAGTGTATAGTGACACTGACAAAGACTTTCCAAAAATATGCTAAATCCATCTATGACATTATGCATCTTCAGAATCTCCAATACTGTTCCGCTGTAATGACTAAAATGCATCCGTGCAATCCAACTTAAGTCTAGTTTGCTAATGCTAAGGTAGTAGCTAGTCTAACGAAATAAATGAAACGCAGTTTTCTTTGATCGTTTAACATATCAATACATTATTTCCATGGTGACTGATCAAAAGCTCATAGTTTGGACATCTCTTTTAATCTTTACTAACATATTTTCTTACAATTTCTGCTTTGGCATCATTATCTCATCTCCTGAGCACTTCAAATCCTCGATATACAGTATAACTTTTTCCCTTCAAACACAACGGCTCTCATACACTGGCAGCGTTGCCAACCATTTTTCTGTCAGGTCCCTACCGACTAAGAAAATTGTCCCTAATATTAATCAAATGTCCCTATTTCCATGTACGTGTACCATGGTTACCGTTATTGATCAATGTCGATAGCAGTTTTATTAAAGAAAATGCTAAAAGAATAAAGAGCTAAAAATCCCTATAATTTAACAGAATTTCAAAATCCGTCATTACTTTCGTGAAACATGCTTAGATATCCCTATGAGTAGGGACATGTCCCTACGGTTAGCAACACTGTACATTATTTCATAATACTAAACATTATTTAAAATGAAACGCATACATAACCAATGACCTCTATCTAAAAGCAATACCGGACTGACTGCTGCCATTAAAAATGAATATATCTAGCCAGGGAGCAGAGAGGACACAATCGCGTTTGCCCACTTCCAGTCTAAACCAATATATACCAAATTTTCGGTTCTAACTGTTTTTTACGCTTGATATCGCTGTGCGGTCCGTTTTTTAATTTATGTCTTAATTCTCTGCGAAAACGTAAATATTACTTGCAGTATTTTTTATAATAAGCATAGTACGGTATACCATTATATAAATAACTCAGAAATTAAGACTTAAATCAAGAAACGGGCCGCACAGCGATAAGAAGCGTATAATACTGAGTTAGTTAATTTGGACCGCATTGGATTAGGCTGGAAGTGGACTAAACGAGTTTAAATATTTGCTTTAGCGTCTATCTTTCGACACTAAGCAGCCACTCCAGTATCGTTACATAGAGCTCAATGGATATATTTCATCTGATTTTCAATTGTTTTATCAATAAACTAAATTGCGTCTAAGGAGAGCACACATGGAAACAATGTCTCTGTGTAAATCGCGTGTGCAATTAAAAAACACCGTACGTAACTTTCCTAATCTCCACGTATCCTTGGTCACTAGTTTTATTAAATTTCCTAATGCGTATATACATAAGAAAAGAAAGAAGTTATTTTCCTTTAAATATATATATATATATATGTAAAAGTAGCCACACTAGAATTCGTTCCCAGAAACTCTCGTTCAGTTTTCTGACACGTTAACCACCATACCAAGGTAGGGGGTTCCGAACAAACCTGTTCTCAGTATTACTTATAGTTAAAAGAGCTCTGCGCCTGCACGAGAGTGGGTGTCGCCTTGTTTCCATGAGCTACCCTTTTGACTCTAGTATAAAAGTTATGGTTACACAATGTAGTCAGAAACAAAATAACTAAAAATTATCTCAACTCATCATAAATTACATCACTAAATAATTAATCCCATTTTCATAACTCATCACTGTCAGCATGTTTGAAGACATTGATAACTAATTTAGAAGATGTTGATACTGTTGTACACGACAAACGTCTTAGCGATGTTTATGAACGTATCGAACGTACCGACGATGATAAATTTGAATTGCTAAACTGGGATTTCCACTGAGTGAAGATCTACAAACTGACAGGGAATTGATCAAACATGTTACGAACGATATATGTTGAACTTCCGTTACTTATTCTCATGTACACTTGGTGTCATAAAAAATTACCGCAAAAACTGTGAATTTTTTAAAGCAGAACTACAAAATGTAAGTATCTCACTTTATTTAGGAATGGTAGTTTTTTTTCGTCTTGTGCAATTTTCTGAGCAGAGCCATCTGGAAATCCTAAAGCTTAATGCAGTTGAACAAAATGGGGAGCTAAGCTGATGGTCAAAATGGGACGCTCTATTTGTATGGAGATTCTAAGTAAGTATTGTTGGAAACAATTAAAATTGTTTTATTTAACGATTGAAAGAGGTAATGTTTTGAAAATGTTCAAAGCCATTTTGCGATTTTTAGGTAGATTTCGAAGCAAAATCTACCTATTGAGATCGGTACCATGTCATATATATATTTTATATTTACACGCTAGCGGCCATAATTTTGAAGATATTCGAACCAAATTTTATTATGTTATTTCTAGGCTAAATAGCTCGGCTAAGTTCGTTAATGAACAAAATCGGCTCAAGGGGGTGGTTGAAATTTTGAAAAAAATTATATATCAGCCCCTATGAAGTTTATAGGGAAATTTTATCTGCATAAATTATAGTCCCTAAGAAGTTTACGGTGACAAAAAACAATTCAGGGGTTGTGAGGGTACGAGTGAGGGTCGAGGTAGAAATTCGAAATTTTTAAAACTATGTCTTGTGGGGTAACATTGAAATCTGTAGAGTGTATCGCTGTCAGAATTATAAACGGAAGTTAACAACGCGTCACAACTAGCTTGTTACGCAACACGTGAACTGCAAATACAACTTCAGAAACACATTTTGCCAGGTTGCGTCGGTGTCCTGATGGTGGTGGTTAAGGCGTCGTCTTCTTTAACGAAAGAGCCCTAGTTCGAATCCCGGCAAGGATAATATTTTTTCTCCTTTTTTTTTCTCTCAAAATATATTTTCATATGTTCATATTTATTTTTAATAATTGTTTTCTTCCACTTTCGATAGATTATCTTAAATTAGTGACCATTCGAATGTGGAGGTTAGATAAGGTTAGGTACGGTCATGTATCTTTACACTCTTTGTTCTCATATACGTCACAATTCCGATAGCGATACGCTCGTCTCTTAAATGCTCATAGAGGAGGGGGGGGGGAACTCACAACGAAAAAAGAAACTCCAGTTGTTGAACTAAGTCAATCGATTTACTAAATGTCTTATTATTCCAATAGAAGTAAGAAAAGTGCCAATTACTATCTGCGTGCCGATAACTATGTGGTTTCCCCTACGCCTTAAGAACTCTTTCGCTTTGATTAGCTTTTCCAGCAAGTAGCGAGCGCTTTTGGAAATTCTCAAACGTTCTAAGTAATTTGGGGAAATTTTCCTTACGAACAAAGATTTTGTGAGCTTCAGTGCAAACAATAGAGAAAAATGAACATCGATTCTAGCGAAAGAGATCGTTACTCATTTCAGCCAGGCTCTCATTTTAAAACCTCTGGTTCACATCACTCAAAATAATGAGATCTTTTAATTGTCATCAAGATATCTCTTTAGTGAAATGTCAGTACCAACTGCCATCTAAATGATGGCTTAATGAAAGGATATTAACAAGAGCCTGTCGTTTATGTAATAGAACCTTCGTTTGCTTCAACAAAAATGGCAGCGGGCGTTTTAGTTTGCAATTCGAGCGCCCTCTGTGAAGAGTCAGGGGAAAACTAATTCTCACAGCCACAAAGGAGGCCAATTATAGCTCAAGCTGACTGTGAGAGTGCTTCTGTTTCACCTTCCCTTGGTCAAAAACAAAATTAAATGAACGTCATTTGTTTTAACTGGATACCTTGAGGGGTTTCGTTCGTGTAGATAAAGTTGGAATAGTTTCCTGTTTTCGACAAAGCTTATCATCAGGTAAACAAGGAAAAGTTTCGTTCAAAAAATAACTATTCAGTGTTGTGAATATGAACTATGTTATAATGTAGATTGATTTTTGTATCTTTAAATTGCGGAGGACCATGTACATAAATAACTCTGGTATGCTGTTGGAGTGCTGGTTCAATCACTAAGATGAGTAGATGCTTAAACTGTTACTTACTGTCTGCAGGAATGTTGTAGAACAAAACATTACTTGACTGCAACATATTTAATGATACACAACACTTACATAATAGTTTATACAGTAATGATAAATATGATATACTGATTCTGATCAAAGTTTGTTACTGAACAGCCCACTGCTGTTGTGAAAATATTGAAAATCGTTAAACACTTAACAATGTCTGTCTTACTTGCACTGTCCCTCTGTCATGACTTTTTGCGCTCGCGCCTAGTCTCTCTCTCACTGTAGCAAACCTTAACATAAAAATCCTAAAATAACAATTGACAAGCTAAAGTCGCACCATACTCCCCCCTCTTGATTGACAATAGTTCAATCAACTAAATGAGGAATCATGCACTGTCTTTGACTGGCAATGGCACAAGTTTAATAATTGGTCTCTTTATCACACCTGATTTGCATTTGACGCTGGCAACCATTACTAAACCATCTGATCCAGGGTGTACTTCATGTATGACGCCAATTTTCCACGACAAAGGAGGTTGATTGTCTTCCTTGATGAGTACTACTTGTCCTGGAGTTAAGTTCTGATGTTTAGATGTCCATTTTTTCCTCTGCTGCAGTTCATGTAAATAATCCTTGGACCATCTCTTCCAAAAATGTTGTTGCATTTGTTGGATATGCTGCCATCTTGAAAGTCTGTTCACTGGAACATCAGTTAAATCTGGTTCTGGAATATTCATTAAGGTATCTCCAATTAGAAAATGACCAGGTGAAAGAAACGACGGGTCGTTTGGATCATTTGACAGTACGGTGATGGGTCTGGAATTGAGACATGCCTCTATTTGACTTAATACAGTAGTCAGTTCTTCAAATGTGAGAATACTTCCTCCAACTACTCTCCTTAGATGATATTTCAATGACTTAACTGCAGCTTCTCAGATACCTCCGAAATGACTTGCTCTGGGTGGGATAAAATGCCACGAGAATCCTTCTTGTAAGGAAAACTGCTGAATTGTGTTTTGAAACTGTTGAGCATTGAACATCGTGTGAAGTTCCTTGAGTTCATGATGTGCCCCTACAAAATTGGTACCGTTGTCACTGTATATTTGACGACATTTTCCTCGGCGAGAGATAAATCTACGAAGAGCTGCAATGAATGCTTGAGCTGTGAGATCACTCACTAGTTCTATATGAATAGCCTTCGTGCATAAACAAACAAAAATTGCCACGTAAGCCTTTGCTACTGTGCGAGATCTGACGCTTGGTTTTATTAACAAAGGACCTGCATAATCCACTCCTACATTGATAAACGGTCGTGATGGTTTTACACGAACGGCTGGCAATTGTCCCATTAGTTGTGCTGAGGCGGATGCGTGTAACCGAAAACAAGTTAGGCAATGATGTATGACTGATTTTATTACTTGTTTGGCACGTGGGATCCAGAACTTCTGCCTCAAGGATGAAAGCAGGATTTGTGTCCCTGCATGGAGTAATCTACGATGTTCCTCTTCGATGATGAGCTTGGTTAAATGATGTCTAGGTGGTAAAATTATTTGATACTTGTTATCATAAGAAATGTCTGCGTTTCGTAATTGACCTCCGACACGAAGCAATTGTTGCTCGTCTACGAAAGGATTTAGCGTTTTTAATTCACTCTTAGTTGAAACTTGACCTGCTTTCTCCAAATCTTGATGTTCCTGCGTATAACTTGCGCGCTGAACGACTTTAATGCACATGTGCAAAGCTGTACAGTTCCTTGATTGTAAAATATCCCGTTTTCTTGTTCTTAGGGTTTCTGCAATTATGTATGAATCGTAGACATAATGCCGTGATACGAAGTAACTTATTCAATGAAGAACCTTTCTCTATGAAATTAGTGTCTGACTTGTAGTTTACCAACGAGGTGTTTATTGCTTTCCGCTGCTCTGGAATATCCTCTGTTATTTCTTCATGGTGTTTAGGCCATTCTGCAAGCTGAAGCCATTGAGGTCCATGCCACATTTCTGATCGTTGCAGTTTCACTGGATCTGTTCCTCTAGTGATTAGATCTGCTGGATTATCCGTAGACGACACGTGATGCCAGTAGCTGATTGATGTTATCTCTTGGATTTGTGATACTCTGTTTGCTACAAAGGGTTTCCATCTTGAAGCTGGAGATGAAATCCAGGCTAACACGATCATCGAATCAGTCCACAAATGAACTTCTGAAATGTTTACGTCGAGCATTGGAATTGTTTTTCGGAGTAGTTTGCTTAGTAGTACTGCTCCACATAATTCAAGACGTGGCAGAGATATTTTCTTCAGTGGAGCCACTTTTGATTTGGAACATAAGAGATGAACTGAAATATCTCCTGCTTTGTTTGAAGATCTGATGTAAATACAAGCCACAAAATTCCTTTCGCTAGAATCACTAAATCCATGGATTTGAATGTCGACATCTTCTTTTATGACCACACATCTCGATATTTGTATTTCCTTGAGGTCCCTGAGTTGTTGATACAGTTTTCTCCATTTTTTGTCTAAATCTGAAGGTAAGTTGTCATCCCAGTTTAACTTACAAGACCACATTTCTTGCAAGAACACTTTGAATGAAGTAACTACAGGGCTGATGAGTCCCAATGGATCAAATATTCTTGCTATTATCGAAGCTATTTGGCGTTTGGTAATTGCGTTAGATGCTGTAGAAATTGTGTTGTCAAACGGCAGTTTGCTTAATATTAGTAACTTATCTGAAGTTGGATCCCATGATAATCCTAAAGTTTGGACTTCTTGGTTTCCGTCGAACTGGAATGGTAATTGCACTTCTCTGTGTTCTTCTGGTACAGCAAGCAGTAAATCCGGATGGTTCGAACACCATTTCCGTAACTTAAAACAACCACTGTTCAATATTTGAATGAGTTCTGATTGAATCTTAAGTGCTTGTTCCGGTGTTGAACAACCCGAGACGAGATCATCAACATAAAAGTCACGTTGTAATGCTCTTGCACCTTGAGGATATTTCACTCTTTCTTGTTCCGCCAGTAACTGAAGGCATGCGATAGATAAAAATGGGGAAGAAGCAAATCCAAATGTGACACGCTGTAACTCGAAGATTTTGATTGGTCCTGTTTGAGAAGATCTCCACAAAATTCTCTGAAGACCGGTATCTTCTTCATGCACCTTTATTTGTTCGTACATCCTTTGTATGTCCACTGAAAAAGCAATTTGATGAGTGCGAAACCTAACCAGAATTGAATACAAGTCCTGTTGAATGGTTGGTCCTACCAGGAGCACATCATTCAATGAAAAACCTGTTGAGGTTTTAGCTGACGCGTCGAAAACTACCCTGACCTTAGTTGTAGTACTGGATGGTTTTATGACTGCGTGATGTGGAAGATAACATATCCCGGCCTTGTCATGACTCTTTTTATTGACATCGACTTGCTTCATGAGACCTGATTCTTCATATTCCCGCATGAAATCACAATATTTTTCTTTCAGCTCAGGTTGGCGTTCCAGTTTGCGTTCCATATCTTCGAAAAGTCATAGAATATGATTCGCCTAATTGTTCGTGGTCTTTCTTGATAGGTAAACGAACGACAAATCTTCCTGTCTTGTCCCTTGTAGTATGCTGTTTGAAGTGTTCCTCACATTCTTTTTCTTCTTGACTTCTAACTGGGGAGTGCACATCTTCTATTTCCCAAAACCTTTGCAACTGTTGGTCAAGGTCAAATGTTTGAACAAAACATGTTACTGCTGGTGAATTGGAGCTGCTAGCTAAGGGCACCTTTCCTGCTAGCACGTAGCCAAATTCTGTTTGTTGAAGTGTTGGATAATTTCCTGGCCTTGTCTTCTTACCTGGAAGTAGAAGATTGAAGAACAGTTCAGCTCCCAACAAAATGTCCACTTCTCCTGGCTGGTGAAAGGACGGGTCTGCATATGGTATATTCTTTGGCAAGTCCCATTCACTGTAATCTAAAGCTTCTGTAGGTATACACTCTGTTATTCTGGACAACACCAAACACATCACATCAACAGTAAAGTCCGAAATTCTTGACTGAATTTGCACCTTTACGCAATACTTTGTTTCCGTAACTGCATTACTAATCCCTTGAATCGGCACTCGATGTTTCTCTTTTTTCAAACCAAGTCTTTGGATGAGATCTTGAGAAGCAAAGTTGCTCTGGCTAGCTGAATCTAATAATATTCGACATGGTTGAAATTTCCCATTAACATCTCTCACTTTCACTAAAGCGGTTGATAGCATTACCTGTGTTGTAGGCTTGTTCTTGAACATGCAATAAGAACCTTGCTTTGTATTACTGTTACCTTGTTTGTTACTTGATACATTAGATGAAACAGCATTTGGTGAATTATTGTCCTGTGCACTGGCAACCCTGTTGTTACTTTGTTCAGAAACGCTGACGTCATGAAGTAACGAATTGTGCTTTTTACCACAATGTTTGCACACACCTGACTTACATTCATTTGCGTGGTGTTGCTGGCTTTTAAGACAATTAAAACAAAACGAATGTTTACGCACAAATTTCTGTCTATCTTTTACGTTAGCATGCATGAACTCTTGACATTTAAACAATGGGTGAAACACATGTTGTTTACAAAACATACACTGCGTATCGGAGGTGGAGAAATAAGCATTTGTTTTTCTCTCAAAATTGGATGACTTAGATTTGACATTCGAAACTTTATTTTCATTATTTTTACTTTTCAGATCAACAGGTGTGGATTTCATTGTTTCTTGTGCCTGACACCTACGTTCTAAGAATGAAAAGAATTCTAACAAGGGAGGAAAGGATTTATCATTAATTTGTAATTCCCATGTGCGTTTAGTATTGCTGTCTAACCGAGTAAGAAAATGCTGCGATAATATTACTTCCTCCAGTGGAGTTTCAATGTTCAAGGCTTTCAATGCGTTTAAATTACTACTATCATAATTTACAAATTATCTTAGCTCAGAAGCATCTTCCTTTGTAACTTGTTTTATGCTTAACAAATTACGAACGTGTGTAGCTGCAATTAAACGTTTGTTCTCATACCGTTCTTTTAACTGATTCCACGCGATTTTATAATTTACCTCGGTTACTTGAAGGTTTGCGATTAGTTCGTATGCTTCACCTCGTAACGATGAACGCAAATAATGAAACTTCTGAAGCGTTGGTACAGAATTATTATCATGAATCATAACCTTGAAATTATCAGAAAATGGTAACCACTGTTCATATTTACCTTCAAATATGGGCAACTCAACTTTTGGTAATTTTAACTGACTATTAACATTACCTCCAAAATCACCCTGACCGCTGTTCCTTTGTTGTGTATGCTTATTTACAATATCCTCATATTGTGCCTTTACGCTATAGTACGTGGATTCGAATTCCTCTCGGTGCGAATCATGACAACCTTCATCGTCATTTACCCCTAATTCTAACTGAACATCATTAAACTTTCCTGCTATTTCTGAGAGACCGGCACGACGAACCACAAGTTCACGAACGTTGCTTGATTCTTGAAAGTTCTGAATAAATGTCTGCATTCTTGTAAGCTGTGCTTTATGCACGGCTCTTTGTTTGATCAGTTTCTTCTTCTCCCCTTCATCCATGACGTAGAGAAAAATGATTTGTTGCAATGATGTAACACACAAATAAGAGACTAACCACTGTATATGGATACACTGAATCTGGTTATTAACTGACAGTCAGCTGTAGTATTTTCGCACAAAAAAATACACAAACGTTAAGACATGATTGCCAGTACACACAACATTTGCCAATTTTCTGCTTCACAACAAAGAAAACGAACCAAATGACACATACACAAACGCAACCGTCTGCTTGAATTACACTTGCTTGTTCGCATGGGTATCTTCACTAAACACCACAAGTTTTCACTGCACATCTACACATCCGGCCAGGAGGACCAAAATATGTTATAATGTAGACTGATTTTTGTATCTTTAAATTGCGGAGGACCATGTACATAAATAACTCTGGTATGCTGTTGGAGTGCTGGTTCAATCACTAAGATGGGTAGATGCTTAAACTGTTACTTACTGTCTGCAGGAATGTTGTAGAACAAAACATTACTTGACTGCAACATATTTAATGATACACAACACTTACATAATAGTTTATACAGTAACGATAAATATGATATACTGATTCTGATCAAAGTTTGTTACTGAACAGCCCACTGCTGTTGTGAAAATATTGAAAATAGTTAAACACTTAACAATGTCTGTCTTACTTGCACTGTCCCTCTGTAAATCACTTTTTTGCGTGCGCGCCTAGTCTCTCTCTCACTGTAGCAAACCTTAACATAAAATTCCTAAAATAACAATTGACAAGCTAAAGTCGCACCAGGGGGAAACGGACATTTTAAACAATGGATATCCTCATAATTGCGCAAAACGGGTTAACTACATTCCAAACAATACAGAGATGTCGAAATTGCTTAGGAAAAATGCAATTGTAAACAGAAATGTAGCACATTTTTGGTTCTTCTGTATGTGACTTCACTCACATCGTGAGAGATGCGCATTGTTCTGTATAATACCTTCGGTCACTTATGTCACCTTCAGTCATTTATATAAACTCACCTTTGGAACTTCGTAACATTTTCTGTGGTAATAATTTTCAAGCTGAATGCTTTGCTATGTATAAAGTTCTGTGATACAAAATTATTTATTCAAAAGTGTTTATCTAAATTTTATCTTGAACTAAATTACATAAGCCAATGACTTCCAATATCTGAAGAAATTATATCCAAAGGACTCTTAAATATAATAATAATAATCTCAATTTGTATACATCTAGTTTTGCTATAAGATCTATGTTCGGAGAGACGAACATGTACGAAGTTGTTGAACATAATGTATATAAGCAATTTATCCCTGTAAATCAATGAGTATTCTTTGGGCTTCGGCCCAAGAATCTTCTAGTCCCACTTAACGTCGTAGATCACCCAGCCATCTTAGTATGAACTTTCCATTGATATACATGGGAATCGTTTTACTCGTGTCATGTCTCTCAGGGGTGTAATTCTTAACTTCTGTTTTCGCCTAGTGTTTCGCCATGTTTTCTTTGACTCATGCTATTTTCTAGAAATACAACATTTTACACACGAACAGTATAATTTCCCGTTGATATATTGTGATTTATATGTTAAACTATTAATAATACCTTACACTCATATATTTGAAGAAACTTCACAAACCAAAACTCTACAAGGGTCAAAATAATCATCAAGGCAAATTTCGTGAAGGCAGAACTTGAATATTCTACTTCTGAGAGACATGAGACGAGTAAAACGATTCCCATTAAATCAATGAAAAGGTCATAGCAAGATGGCGGGGGGATCTACACCGTTAAGCCACTGGTATACGAAATAAAGAAAATATTAATCATGCGAAGTTTTGATATGTTATTTAATCAGTAATACCTTCACCTCATCATGCATGCTAGCTAGCGTTAGTTTCCGCAGATCACTTAAGATAATGGGTTGCCTAATGCATGTATAGCCATAGAGAGGCTCCCGACTTCTACCTTGAACAACCATATGAGAGGTCCAGCATCAGCCCGCACCGCATATGAGTTTACATATTGTAAGGTAACTCTGAGAGCAATACACATCTAAGTTACATCTAAATTATATGGAACGCATCACAATTAATATCTGAACTAGCACTCGTAACATGTAAGACTAGTAAAATGTCAATTATCCACTTTTTCTTTTGTAAAGTCGTTATGTTATGTAAGATTTGTACTGGTAGGTCCTAAAAGAATCCTGACTAAACACAACATTTATGACAACCAAGTGAGCTATCCCTGTAAGCATGCAATCAGCATCAATCCATCTTTCCAGAGATACCTCAATACATACTAAAACCTGGTATATATACTATTCTTTCTCCTGAAGCCTCACAAGACGTTTTCGAGTCATTCATCTCTTAAAAACATCTAGAATAATGTTATTACACGGTATTCTTGTTTTAATTACTACCGGGATATTCCCTTTGGTTCTGGAATCTGACACAGATGAAGAGCCGTTTTCAATATAAAGAACAGCAACATATCTTAAAGGTACGTGTAGAGGATGTTATTTGGCCCAAATCCAATATATTCATTCTTATTACGTTAACCTTGATCAGACTCTATGTTTATTGATCTATCAATATATTCCTTTAATCCTAGGTACCTACCAATCTATATCAGTTCCTTCTCCTGTTCTAGAACTGGTACCGCAAAGATTACTATGATATCCCTAGATGTTGCTGGTATGTGCGTAGAATATTCCACAACACCAGCAGCACAGGATGTCGGGTCAATGTCGGCCCAATACTGGGACAACGATATTCGTGTTATTGGACCAATATTGGTGCCCATATTCTGTACTCCTGGGGGAATATCTGAGTGTCCAGGACAAAAGCATATTTTGGAAATATTCCCTGAATGTTTTGCGAACATGTGTGTGATTATTCATCCTTTCAGGATATCCTCAGATATAGTAGAGATATTCCGAGAATTTTCCAACCTGCAATATCATTTTTAGTATTCTGAGTGAGAAGTATATCCCAAAATATCGTTATTTTCATCACAAATATTCTAGCACCTGGACACACTTTTAGGATCTCCCATTGAGATATTTCTTAAATATTCTGTGCTTTGTGGGTGAGTACCTTCATAGAGTAACAATAACTTTCAGAACACCTCTAAACTTTTGACACAATATCAGACAACTCCCTGAAAATTTCCTAAAATTGAATTTATTGAGGTGTCAGAAGTAAAAAGACAATACCGAGAAACATATATCGGTAAACACTGAAGTGAGTGCCTGCGCTGTACGATTCATAAGCATATTCTAAATATTACTCACATGGAAAAGTGAGAAGCTTATTTTGAAAACGGTATGTATATCCAGTGGGGTAAATTTTTCAATAGGTGTAAAAATGTATTTCTGCAGGAGATCGAGGATTATAATTGTGCAAATTATCTAATATTGTAATTAGAGGAACTGTTTAGTTACAGCACTAGCTTATTGGCACAATTATACTGCTTGTCCTCCCAGAGACAAGGCTTTTCTTACGCCTACTGAAACAAATTGTCTCACTGGACATTAGAGATAGTCGAAACGGTTCTTTTCGCAGAACGGATAGTCGAAACGGTTCTTTTCGC
>JAGDQP010001885.1:94267-111099 GCA_022664845.1 Lepisma saccharinum
GAAACGGTTCTTTTCGCAGAACGGATAGTCGAAACGGTTCTTTTCGCAGAACGGTTCCATTATATAGGGAAGTAACCGTTCGAACAAATGGTTCCGTGGAACTGTTTTGCTGTTCGGAAGTTTGCATACAGAAAAACAAGTGAAAAAGTGTACATACATACTGCAACTTGATACACAAGTTAATAAATATGATGGCACAACAAAACTAAAATAAATTTCATTAGAAAAATTTTCTATTATACGATGTATTTTGGATTTTATTTAATACTACGTTTCAACATTACCCTCCTCTCTCATGATAACCTGATTTTCAACTGTCAGTAATGTTACCAGGTACTTATATGTTTTTGTTTCTAGTATAATTATTAAATCTTTTTGCAGCAGACTGGTAATGAAATGTACTAAATATTAAATACAATATTTATAACAAAGTAGATAGGACAAAATACGGTATTTCTAATTATAATTCATAACATATCCTTGCATGTCAATTCTCAACTAAAGAAAGCGGCCTGAGCCGATGGTACCTGAAGGCCATAAATAAAATTATAAATTCTATCCAATTGAAGAGAGTACCGTACTGTAATTTTAAACATGATGAACTTTTAAAGCAGATGCCAGTGGAATATAGTGTCTCAATTTCGAACGGTTTTCCTTTAGAATAAAGCATAAACCTTCCCATGTGAGTGTCTAAATTCAACATTGAGTGTCATATTAATTCAAATCCATACACAGCGATGAATAAAAGAGTAATTCCTGTACTTTCCCAATGGATCTTCTAAACTAAACCAACAAATAAAGATACATAAAACAATATCCGATCACGACATAAGTCAATCTGTTTGGTTTAAAGTACTGTACCAACTTGTGTTTGCTAAATGTGTTTTCTTTAAATTGGATATTGTATTTCTGTAAAATTAGTTTTATAGCTGATATCACATATACCTGCTTTCATTTAAACTCGAATCGAGAGTCCGAATATGATTAATTTTCTCTCTTCTGCTCTGACTCACCTACATATCTGAATTTCCTTAAGAGCCGTGAAACTTCCCTTCTCTGTTCAGGTCAACGAAAAACAAAAGCTTTTAATTTCTTTGTTTTCTTTAGTTATACATGGAACGAAAGAAGCAGTTCCTCCGGAACCGTGTCTTTACAATCTGTAGGAATCGTTCCGCGGAACGGTTCCGGAAAATATAATTATAAACCTTCCCTACTGGGCATGTACCCTTGTGAAAATAAGCTCCTCAAGCGTACAATATCAAACACACGTAAAAGTGAACTGGTAGCTTGTCTAGTTAAACGTCAGCCATGATAACTGTTAAGAGAGTAAATTTGTAGAACATAAACAAGGAAAATTGAAACCAACTTTTAAATTAAAAATCCTTCAGAAAGACTTGACTTTCCTGGTTCTGGTGAAATTGAGAGGCTACATGTTACGTGAAACAGTATTTCTCTGTGTGTGTGTATGTGTTATGTGCAGATTGAATTAGATGAGTTTTCTTTTACCATCCAGACTGATGTGGTTTCCTGTTGATGTTTCTGGCTTTGGAAACCATATCTTGCTTCGGTTACACCAATCTCTTACCTCTAGCGTTTCTTTCTTTGTTTTGTTATATCCGGATGAAAACAACAACACCGCACTCAAAGAGAAAGAGAGAGAAAGAGAGATGGTTTCTGTCCTTTCCTCAGATTGAACATTGATCCTGTGGTCAACTGTTATTTTTGATCTCCCATCTTTCCCTCGACAACACAAAGACGCAGACAGTTCTTCGTTTGGCTTTATTTGTTTTCAGCTTATTTTCCTTACGTTCTGAAAGAAATCTCAAAGCATTTCGCCATATTTTCATCTCTCTTTTATCTTCTATTCGACCTCTGTCACGTCTTTTTCCTTTCCAATTATTATTTTTATCCGTTTCACCGATTTCTTCAATTTTTTTTATGTTTGCTTTCCTTAGGGACAAGGATTTGTGTTTGAGGATGCTGACCACACAAAACAATTTCTGCTTAAGTTATAAGATTTTCTTCTTCTTCAAAACTTCCTTTTAAAATAAATATTTTTTTTTACCTTCGTTTTGTCAGTATTTGTTTTTTCCATAGCTAAGGATTTTCATGATATTGTGTGTAAGCTAAACAACACAAATGGGCATATAGTATGAGGTAAAACCGACTACATACCGTGACACAGTCGAGTTGAAACCTTTCTTAATTTTTAATATCACTGACTGTCTTCCAGCAACTACGAGGTGTAAATAAAATATCTTTATTTCCAACAGGTACGAGGTGAAAATCAAAAGTTCTTATTTCCAGCAACTACCACCAGGTGAAGTATAAAAGTTGTTATTTCCAGCAATTACTTGATACATACCAAAAGACCTCATTTCTAACAACTACGAGGTGAAAACATAGCCCTAAATTTCACCAACTACAAGGTACAAACCAAAAGTCTTTATTTCCAGCAATTACGATATATAAACAAAGAATATTTATCCTATTTTTTCCCTAATTATGATAATTAAACACAAAACAAAAATCCGAATTTTCTCCTCGTATTTGAGACATGCAGTGAATAGATAAATTTCCTTATGTGTGAATTAATTTCAGATTTTAAGTTATAACTGTCCAAAACTTGAACCTTCTAATTTGAACTTTTATTTTGAGGTTTGTGTTTGAAGGAAATCTATTTATTAAACTATCCTTAAACGATAGATTTTACTGTTGAGGAGGGTCTTTTTGTTCCTGAATTGAGGTTTCACCCATTGATATTACAGACTTCAACAATTTCAATTAGTATCTTGTCAGAAGACCCTGGAACTATGATGCGGGATAACTTCTTTTCATCTAGCTGTTCTGGAACGTAAGTTGAACGCATAACTTGAAGTGTTTTGTCGAAATTCTTTCACCAGTGGTATTAGAGAATCGTGTATGGTTGTGGATCCTCAACTTCTCAAATCCTCAACAGTCCATGGGCAGGGATTCAACAGGAAGAAAGTTTTCTGTGGTGGTAGCAACAACGAGGTGTGCAGACCTTTGCAATTCTTCAGCTTATTTCCGCGTACTAATAAATTCACGAAGTCATTTTCCGAATCGTACTCTCAAGAAGGGCATTACCCCCACGAACACTTCTCAACTGATGATGAACATCAACAACTTTTCCATTCTGTGCAGATAAGAACTTTTATCACATCACGTTGTTCCTTCACAGTGAAATGGATCATTTCAGGACAGTGTCAACTTCACAGAAGAGTCTTAGAAACCAGGACTCACTCAACTTTTGCCATGTCTACAGAATTAAAATGAACGAGTGGTTCATATCTAGAGCAAAGTTTTGGAAAATTGAGTCTCGTTGCCATGGGAATGGTAAATGTTGTAACATTCCAGTGAGGTTGAAGCTCTAAAGACATTCCCGTGCATTAGTTTGTCAAGGTTGGTTATAATAGGTTCAATTTTTTCCTCGTAATGCTCGAATTCGTGTTTAATAATTGAGTCTTGTTGCCATGGTAACGGGAAATGGTTTAAAAATATAACTGCTTTATTAAACCTTAGAGGTTCAGCCGTATAATCATAACAAGAGTGAAGCGACTTGATCATCGTTCCCACATTCGGCCTAAATATGATTTTATACAATTGAGTCTCATGATCTTGGAAACGGTAATAAGCTGAAAATACTGGTGAACAATTTCGGAGTGGATTGATCCAGTCATTCTTAACTATAAGTTTTTCTTTGAAAATATCGTTGCCATGGAAATACAACTTTTCCCTAATCTGTCCAAATCTTATAAACCTCGTCCAGCACTTAAGGAAATGTGGGATTATCGGTCCAGAAACATCGAATAAGTTTTAAGCTGAACAAAAGTTGAAGTTATAAGTTTATGCTCAACAAAGGCTAAAGTTAGAAGTTTAAGTTGAAGAAAGGTTAAATATGGAAGCTTAAGCTCGACGAATACTAAAGATAGAAGCTTAAGCTCAACGAAGGATAGGTATGAAAACTTAAGCTCGACAAAGGCGAAATTTAGAAACTTAAGCTCAACAAAGAGTGAAGATAGACTTTTCAGCTTAACAAAGTCTTAAGTTACAAGCTTAAGTTCAGCAAGGACTAAAGTTAGAAAATTAAGCTCGACAGTGCTTAAAGATAACAGCTTAAGTTCAACGGATATTAATGTTTTAATCAACAAAGGCTGAAGTTAGAAACTTAAGCTCAACAAAGTCTAAAGTTTGAGGCTTAAGCTCAATAACGGCTAAAGTTAGAAGCTTAAACTTTTGCAGTTATAACATAACATATTAAAGCTTATTCACAAGTTAGGACATGTGTCTACTCACCGTATCTTTCGAATAAAAGCAAAACAATAAGGACTATTGATGTACACTTTGTAGTATTTGCTTGTGTGCACTGATTTATAAGTCGAGTCTCAGAGTATTTGATTGTAAAACATTCTTCATAGTGTCTTCCATAAAACCTGAAGACGTAGGTACCAATATTGTATTTATAACTTCTTCTTTTTACCGTTTTACATCGAAACTACTTTATTTTGTCCATTTTCTTACGGTAGGTGACCTTGAAGAATTAAAAAGAACTGTAACGCGGTAGCCAATGAGAGGGGCAAATTTTGGTGTAATTGATTCTCTGAGTGGGGAAGCAGCAGATAGTGTTCAGTGTTCTTGGAAATTGTTGCCAAGTTTTACGCAAAATGAACGTAAATTAACAACAGCGAGAATGCAGTCTGTCACGGTGAGCAGAAACTCGGTAGATGCGGCGATGTTGTAGCGTTTATTTCAGGCTTGATCATAACTCACGCAGATTCTGGGAATGTAGACGACAATTTTGTAAGAGGAAACAATAACCAAAACGAAGCTCTCGGGTTGCGTCTGGAGATATTTCGTTAGATATCGCTTATACGAAACTCGCCCGTCATAAACCTCTGGACAAAACATATTTGGTTCCTTTAGTAATATCATGATTCTAAGCTTCTGTCCTAATTCAACAACAGAAAAGTGTTTCGCAAAAAAATCTGGCCATAAATCATTTCTCGCTTAGCCAATATACGCGAAATACTCATAATCAAAATCAACATTTATTACATTTTGTGAAGGCTTAAAATGAATGTTGCAATATTAAAAATAGTACAAATCAATATGGGGTACAATAATATCTTGACACATCTCTATCAGCACAAGGAAATGAACCACTATTGGGCTAATAACGTCGATATCGATCATAATTGGGCGTGTCCTAATAAACATCTATCGACATTGAATGCTGCTATTCCTAAAAGTTAAGAAACATGTCGTATATCAACCAGAAAACAGGCGGGAAAAAGCTTGACAGTTTGAAATACGAAGTTTAGAGAAAATTCAGTCTGAAAATTGCACCGCGTCATACCGATTGACGTCGCGCCCGAAATCGTTTGGAAGAGCGTGGTGTGAACGTGCGCGTAGCGTTTCTAATTTGTTTCTCAAGTGTTGCATTTGTGGATCTCAGCTGGAGAGAAAGTCCGTGACTAACCACTGTACCACGGGGTCTCTACGAAATTCTATAGAGTGAACATTGCCCTAGAGCCTATAAAATATTTTAATCTTCAAGGGCCTCCCCTGTACTTATTTATTTTCAGTTGAAGCATTGGGATATCGATTAATATCGAAGGAAGATGCTCTCTGATAGCGGTCATTATCGATCTCTGATAACGATCAACATCGATCTGCAGTAATCGGTCAATATCGGCAATTCGTTATTGACTAATCTAGGATAACGACCTCGATCAACATCGTAATCGTTCGATCTTGACCAAATTCGATGTGTTGTGGGGATGCCTCTCACCTAAATTGTTCGTGTTCCTTTACAGTTTCTGTCTGGCGACGGGTCTGAATTAGGCTTAAGAATCTGAATTTGAATTAGATGTTTCTTATACGTTAAATTTGTACCTTAAAAAAACATCCTCGGACATTTCTGGACATGACATGAGCAATTTTTGCACAGTGATTGTGCTGGAAAAGATTGATAAGGTTTGATATTATCAAAAAAATAAAATAAAATGTATGGCTTTTATGGTAACTGTACTTTAAGAAAATAAAAACAACACTTTTCACATATTACGTAAGAATGGCTAGAGCCATTCCCCCTACACTCAAAAAAAAATATTGGTGTTTATTGCCACCCCAAAAGGAGTAATAGAACACCTCTACCTCTACACCAATTCCAGTGCTGGGTAACACTAATTCTAGTGTTGGTTAATACCATCCCGGGTGTCCAACACCGTTTCTGGTGTTGACAAACACCTCTACCGGTGTTCAGAAACACCGTTAGGAATGTTAAAGTGCACCGCTAGAAGTGTTAGGGAACACTTTCAATGGTGTTTATTAACACTCCCAACTGTGTTTGTCAACAACAGAAACGGTGTTGGACACCCCAGATGGTGTTAACCAACACTGGAATTGCTGTAGAGGTAGAGGTGTTCTATTACACCTTTTGGGGTGGAAATAAACAACAATAATTTTTTTTTGAGTGTAAAATAGATCTTCTGATAGACTGGCCAGGCCTCCATATTGTAACGTTCCCATAGAGGAGCCCCCTGATTTATCCTGGGACCTAGAGATGTGCTCGTAAGAGGTAGAGTATTAAACATAAGGCATAATTTGGCAATATGAGGTTTATAAATTGCTCATGGTCGTATACATAAAATGCTTTACTCATCGGGTTAATATATCTACTGCTGTTGCTTCGACTCTGATGTTAAACTGAGCTACTGCTCTAGTCTGTGAATTTAACTCGACTGTGGCTACTGGACTGACGTGTAGCAGAACTAGACACTAACATAGTTTAAAACAATTCAACAGACTGATTGATTGACTGAACAGTTCGACTAAACTACAGACCAAACTGCTCTGACTGACTGATCTGGCTGAGTGATTACCGTTTACATCAATCACATCTTTTTGTAACATTTCGTTTAGCAAGAGCGCTCTCTTGAAAACCCTTCTTAATTCCGGGTGCAAATGCACCCCACCCGTGATTAGGTGCTGTCTTCATGACACTCCTCAACAAAACCTACAACATTTTAGGAGAAATGTACATAACATTTTACAACATGGTTATATCAAAGTTAAATAACAGGACAACAGTTTTTTTACTTGTGTTTCACATTGTTAACGTGGTTACATAAATGTAACGCGACACACACTGTTACGTGAATTTCATAACTGAGGGAATAATGTTCTCTCATCTTCTTAATTTGTCCAAGTCATGTCTTTAGTTTGAATTTTGAATAAAGAATACAATATCATTTCTCCTAAACTGTAGGGTCTCTTACAATATTTTAGCACCACAAGAACTGTCTGCTTAGGACAGTTTCTATAATAACAAGACGCATTGCTTACAACTTACATTCGCGCCTCACGTGACAACGGTTAGATCAATTTGCTCTTAAATATCATACGATTGTATAGAGATCAATCCTTAAGACTTATACCACATCAGAATATTAAACTATATATCGATTTCCATGGTAACGAGACCGAATTAGTAAACACACATTATTAAACGCATTCTAATCGGGCGACCCGGGTTCAAATCCCGGCCAGAACACTGGAGACTTTTCTGTCAGTGCTCCCATGCCTGGTGCTCTGAAGTTCACTCAGCCTCCTATCAAATTGAGTACCAGTGTCCTTGGTATTCCTGGGCGCCTTGGGAAGGTAAAAGCGGTCGAGCGTGGGACTGACCACCTCACCTCACTTCGTACCGTAGGTCAAGAAAATGTGGTGCGCTACCTCCACATCCCCCATGCACCGTTCACGGCGCGTGCGTATCGCACAGGGGATATAGCTTTACCTTTTTTTATTACATAGGAATTTATTTGATCTGATTGCAGTCAAACTTGAAATAATCATGTAAGAAAATGCCTTTAATATCTTAAATGTATTAGAAGGCTAAAATATTTATCGTTTTCACAGTTCCTACGGACATAAACAAGAAACCTTTATACTGTAGTACCATTGAGGACCGCTACAGAACCACTACACATGCCTTGCGGGACACTAAAATTCCGTGGAACACAGTTTGGAAAACACTGACATAAAGCAAGGTTGAAGGTTTAAAATGTGACACGCTAATACTGCAAGAAATGATCTGAATTTATAGCATCACCAGATTCAATATGGCCAGGTATATTGAGGTCGAGATCAATCATTTCATATCTTCTGTCTGTTCTTATTTATGGACTACCCTGAAGTACTACTATTAAATAAAAAAAATTGAAGAAGCAAATCCTATGAAAAAGGTCCTGCGAGTTATAGCTTATCCAGGATAAAAGACTGTCAGATATAGTGATGATAATGTCGTTGATATTAAATGTGACGTCAGATTGTTTTTGCTTGTTTTTGTTGTGGTTTTTGCCCACCTTTCAGACGGACGGAAAGACGAACAAAATAAGGTTATTTTTTAAGGGGACGCAAAAGCTTCACCTTTCTGTGGACTGTGGGTTGAGAATCACTTCGTTATCGTAACTGTTTGGGCTTAGGTTTTTATTAATTAAAAAGGAAACGGAACACAAAGAAAAATAAACAAACAAAACTAACAATAGGAAAGGAAAAACAAAGAAGACGACGGAAATAAGATACGTTTGTCTCTCTTCTTCCGCTTCTACCACCTCTCTGTCCTTCAGAGAGAAAGAGACGGGTGATTTATCTTTCTTTCTTTCCTCTCTCTCTCTTTATCTCTGAAGATAGAGAGAGATAAGAGTAAGGAGGGAGAAAAAGAAATCAATTAAGAGGAAGCAAGTTGTTATAATAGGAAAGACTTTAACTTACCCTATTCAACCTATTAGACCTCGAAATAGACGCGTAGAGAGAAAGACAAAATGGTAGCGAGCGATTTGCCAGGCGAGGAGATTGCCGTGACATCTATGAACAGATCGCTTACTGACCAAAGTATCGGTGATCCTTAAGTTTCCCAAGCAAACATACGTTAGGCTTCTTTTGTGAAATAATTTACTCTAATGCTTAATTTAGCAGTACGTATACGATTAATAATAAGCATATAATATTTCCCTGCGAATGTATAAAAAATGATTAACACTAGAGAAATGTTCGATTATATAACATCCTGACTAAGGTTTACGTCAGGGGCGAATCCAGGAGTGGCGATCGGGGCGATCCCCCCCCCAGAATAGGATACTTTTTTGTTTTATTTTAAAAATAAAAAAATCCCTTTCGGTAGGCCTACAGGCTGAGGTAGATTTCGAAGTTTCGCTGGGAGCCGGGGCTCGCCCCCCAACTTCAGTGCTTTTGAGAGGATGCGCCTCCTTTATCTTAACCAAAATCTCCCTGCAGCACTACACCACCACGGAGTACATCTTCACCCTCCCACGGTTGGCTGCGCCCCCAAAGGGAAGATTTGCCCCATTTATTGTAACCTACTCTTGGTCATACACCTTCATTGAAAATTTCGTTTCTCTACCTTCAATGATTTGGAAATTGACGACTTTTTGAAAGTTTTCTTATTTTGTCGTGACCTATTTGTGATAGTACAACTTCAAGTAAAATTTCATTTATCCAGCTCAAACGGTGTGCAAAATGGGATTTTGGGCGGTCATTTTGGATCCAAGATGGCGACTTTTCCCAAAAGTTGTGATATTTCCCTAAACTACTCGTCATAATGCACCTTTATGCCAAATTTCGTATCTCTAGCTCAAACGGTGTGGAAAATTGATTTTTAGGTCCGCCATTTTGGATCCAAGATGGCATCTTTGAACTCAATAGGTAACATTTTCATAATCAAAAAGTGATGTTGTACCTTTATGCCAAATTTGATTTGAATAGCCCCAGCGGTTTAGGTTGTGTATTCTATACAACAATGGGTTCGGCGGCCATTTTAGATCCAAGATGGCGACCGATTTTGCTCATTAACGAACTTAACCGAGCTATTAAGCCTAGAAACAACATATAAAAATTTGGTTCAAATATCTTCAAAATTATAGCCGCTAGCGTGTTAATATATATATATATATATATATATACACACACTTTCATATCGTACCAATCTCATTAGGTATATTTTCTTCGAAATCTACCTAAAAAGAGAGTTCTGCCTCGACTTGGATTCAGAATAGGAACCTATGGATTAGTTTCTCCAGGCCCTACCCACACGACCAAACTGCCACTCGCCGAACAAACGATTGACGATAGTTCGAGCTCTGCGCCTGCGCGAGAGTGAGCTACGCCTTCTTTCCATGTTTACTCTCTTTAGACGGGAGGCAGGTCGCATATTTCGTAAAAAAAAAAAAAAAAAAAATCAGCAAACTTTTCCATGAAGAGAGAGAAAAATAATGCGAACAATGTTTATTTTGTGTTTACAACAACTAGTGTTTGTATTCGGGAAGAGCGTAAGTCATAGTGCTGTTACTGCCCATACAATTCATTTTAACTTATCGTGTTTGTATTGCATTTGTTATATATATATATTCCAAAAATTGTATTTCACATAGGTTAATCGTGCATTTTACAAGCAAGTACAATTGAAAATAGCAAGGAAAACAAGGAAGTTGATACGGTAACCTTACCAGTCATTCATTCACTTGGGTTCGGTTATATGATGATTTAGGCTTTGGGGTAGTATCAAAAATGCATCTAGGAAGGAAATTAAAATTATATGTTCTGTACCACATTATATGTAAATATCGTGTTCAACTAATTTAATGGGTTTTATTAAAGCAAATACAGCTATGAAATTAAGAATTGTTATTGTTCTATATATTTTTACTATATAAGCTACGAGATGTAAAACTCAAACCGGAACATTACGTGGATTGCGAGCTGAAGTTGGAAAGTAAAGATGTCGTCGATGATTTAATCAAACTAGTTAATGTATATAATTAAATAATATACTGTCTAATATAAAACCTGTGCACAAGAACAATCTACAGTTGACACAGAGTCGTTAGTTCAGAAATTATAATTTGATAAATGTGATAATGTGCTTAGAATCAACTTATCTCCTTTCGCTACAGTTCTTTGTTTTGTACCTGGTCTAAATTTATGTATAATAATGCTCGGTAGAGGTCAATGAAAAATGCTATGAATGTCATATTTGAGAACCGAAAATACAAACTAAAATCATGAATGGAAGTTGATCTAAAACTTCAATTATATAATTTTTATATCTAATCTAGATGAAGCCGAAAATGTTTTGAGTAAGAATCAAGTCATGGTTTATGTATCAGAGGTTATAGAACCGAGCTATTAATTATACGAATCTATGTAAAAGATTGTTACTGGTTACCTTGAGTAGAGAAAGATATAATAGAAGTTCTTATTAAATTGCTTTACGCAGCATTACCAGTTTTTTTTTATTTCGACGCTCTACGTATCTGGTAGAGTAACTTCTCGTTACCCTAGGCCGGATTTATAAATAAGCCATTGTGCACAAGCCCGGGTTCCCCCAAGTAGGCACTTCAGTTAATGACGTCAGTTGGAAGAAGGATCACACACCCTGATCGTCGCAGTAAGAGTATCATGCAAAATTGAATAGCCGGATATTAAATATTGAACTAGACATCTTTTACATAATATGGTGCCTACAAGCGATAGGGCTTCCAGTGGCGAGAATATTACTGATAGTGAGCAGGAAGGCGGAAATGTCAGATTCAGAAATGAAATGTCTACTAATGATAACAAAGTAAAAAGAAAAACAATCGATCAAATGATGCAGATGATTGAGCAATTAGTACAAGACTGACGACAAGAGGAAGAAAAAGAAAAAGCAGCGACGTCAACAAAAAGAGATACGACAAGAGGAAGAAAGAAAAGAGGATCGACTGTGACAAAAGGAAAGGCAAAGAGAAGAGTTACAGCAACAGATGAAGAATGGAATGGACGAAATAAAAGCAGAATTAAGGGAAACGAGTAAGTATATGATGGATAGAGTAGATAAAGTGGAGAATAATGAGGTTATGACTTGGAAAGAGGAAAGAGAGAGAAGAAAGACAGGTGGAATTTGAGAAAAGAATAAAACTAGAAATACAAAAGGTGATTAGACCAAAAGGGTTAGAAACCAAAACGCAAGAACAGAAAATAATCAACTGTCATACTGAAACCAGAGGAAACCAAAAGAAAGGACAATGGTAAAAAATAGTACACAAATAGAACAAGTTATAGTGATAGGAAAATCTAAATGTTTAGAGGTTATAGACAAAAGTAAGCACGAGAATGATCAACTGAAAACAAGAAAGCATCCATGATGACCAATGAGAATGTAACAACTAAGGTTTGGACTATGGGCGACACTCAACTGGTTAAGAGTACAAACTTCATATTAAGGCAGAAATCTGACAGTAAGAGAAGGAAGAAGAAAAGAAATAATGGCAAGAGAAATAAATAGCGTTGGATACGGAAAAAGAAGAGAGATAAATTATGTCAAAAGAAGGGGCAAGAAAAGAGAATAATGAAGAAAGAGAAACGAATTCGTAAGAGAGGAAATAGAAGGAAAATTCGCATTTTTCAAAAAAAGCAGACGATCATGTAAAAATAAAGTTCCCAATCCTAAATACAATAACCCTCTGCATCTATGTTGCGATATAAGAGACAGTCATCAACAAGAGGATGAATCTTTGAACAAAATAAGAGAAGCCGAATCACATTATTTGCAGCTTTTACCTACCTCACTACTTATCAAGTGAATTTGCAGTTAAACTCCAAGATATGCAGCAATCGACGGCAACAGGAGGTTGATATGAATCTGTATTTTGGAAAGGAGTACTAAACCAGAAAAAAATCAGAACCGGATAGGAAAATGAGGATAGCTTACCAACAATGGGCAAAACAACGAAGGCAGATAAGGGACAAAGCATACACTGCTTGGGAACGGATTATACTAGCGAAAATGCAACAAAAAGAGGAAGGAAATTGGGTAAGGAAGATTATAATTGAGCCCATTATTAGAAAATACAAGTTACGAAAAAAAAACGTACATATTTTCAATGGTGGTGGTAAAATTGTATGATGCCAAGGGAATGGATATGGTAGAATTAATGGTAACAATATATTTAAAGATAATTGTGAAAATGTTAATTATGTTTATACTCGTTCTTACTATGTTTAATGCTTAATGCTACTAATTAGCAGTTTGAGAAGGATTCATGAAGTACCTCATCAGATAATGAAGATATTTCAACCTCTTGAAAAGCAAAGTCTACGTAATGGATGTTGTATATTGTTATATATGTTCGAGTTTAAGTATTGTGTGCTGTATAGTGTACAAACGATTTACTTTATTTTATTATTAATTATCAAAGTTATGGAATCTTCTTTTACTTATTATTATTATTTGTAATCCGTCAGTGTCAGTTTTTAAATTAGTTAATTCTACAGAAGAGCTGCGTTTCCTTTTCTAAAGTTGTTTGACATTTTTTTTGCACTACATTCTTACCTTGTTTTGAGCTACCACTCCCCCTCCCAAATATTCAAACTGGATCCGCCCCTGGTTTACGTTTACTAGCTTTTTATTTTCATAGTTCCACCAGAGGAATGTTGGGATTATCTATGCAACTTTCAACTTGTCTCACCGAGACCATTGAAACAACACCTCAATTGCTTTGCTACCCCTAATAGTTCCTGAGTTGAAAGTTGCGAAAAACGGACGGCCAAAGATGAGGCTTGGACCTCGTCTCACCTAGACATTTCCAACGACACTCCAACCACCTCCATAGCCTGGGTGGTTAGTAGTTATTGAGTTGAAAGTTGTCGACGGACGGGCGGACAGACGACGGACGGATATATAAGGCTTTGAACTCGTCTTGCCGAGACCTTTCAAACTATACCTCAACCACCTTCGTAGCCATAGTTGTTCCTGAAACAGTACTGATTTCTTTGAAAGTCGTTCAGTGGACGGACGGATAGAGATGCAGCTTTGACCTCCTCTCGCCCAGATTTCCAAACGTCCTCAATTGAAAGCTGTTGACGAACGGATGGACAGACGGGCATAGCGATGATACAAGGCTTTCCATCTTTAGTAGTGCCGAAGCCTCAAAGTAGTAGAAAGAAAGTCTCGCTAGCAAGGTGTTTGTGACAAAAAAAAGCGCTTGGAGATGGAAACATGAATATGCTATTAGGATATTATGCATGAGGATTGGGACGGATGTAAAGCGCGCACGTACCCGTTCTCCTGCAAGAGAGAGAGAGAGAGAGAGAGAGAGAAAGAGACCGAGCAAGAATGAGATAGAAAGCTGGAAGACGTGCATTGATATTCTCTGAGCTGGATTCTAATTTTCTGCAAGCGTTTCAATTTTCCGTGAAGAGCCCCTTTTTTTACGATTCAAGAATACGATTTCTTTTCTCGAAGTCAAACAAGTACTCTCTCTCTCTCTCTCTCTCTCTCTCTCTCTCTCTGGAGTGGAAACAAGAGGGTTCAGAAGAAACGGTTTACTTTGTTATTGGCCAGAAAAGTTAACTACAGTTTCAAAACAAATTTGAAGTGGAATTTATACAAAGAAGGATCTTAATTAGACGTACCTAATTTAAACAAAAGAATAATTAGTACAAGCACTTATATTTTGCTTGGAAGTGATCTTGAAAAATATTATGATCTAGTGACGAGATTTAACTTAATTAGTCTCCAAAATCCATACAGAGGAAAAAGTAATCCAGAAGTTTTCGGACTATTCCTCTGTTGTTGCAGGTGATATGCGAGACACGAGCAATACTGAAGACAATAAAAAGAAATTGAAATTGGTTAGGACATTGATTGTGTATAGATTGGTTCAGGGGTAGTCAAATGAAAACAGGCCAGACGATAAAATATATTGAAGATTTATTATCTCAAAAGTAATCTCCAAAACTGTTAATACTTACTGAGAGATAATATGGTCAATCCCATCCTTGAAGAAGCTGCTGGCGGAGCCACATCTTTACCCAGTCACACACGTCCTTGTCCGATAAATCGCATATAGGGTAAGGTAATTTTGTGTGTTTTTTTATATTAAATGATTTTTTTTATAAGGAAAATAAAATATTTTTGTGCAACTATGTTTATATATTGCAACCATCCTTCTAAGCAATGTTTTCCACTACTTTACTAAGATACAATAATCACATAGTAACTGAAAACAACATTAAAGGCAGTGGAAGAGCGTTGGCGTAGCATTCGAGAGGTCGTGGGATCGACCCCAGCGGCCGACCATCCTGACTGAGTTTTTTCCAGGGCTTTTTCCTCAGTCACATCAGACAAATGCCAGGATGGCACCTTCAACATAGACGCTGGCCGACACCTTCCTGAATCCTTTCCCCTCCTTTATTCCGGCCAGAGCCTTAGACGCCTAAAGGCAAAAAATAAAATTCACAATAGTGTATTAAATGAGGAGGCTATTTCATGATAGTGGTAGGTTATTTGGTGATAGTGGTAGGTTATTTGGTGATATTGTTAGGTTATTTGGTGATAGTGGTAGGTTATTTGGTGATTGTGGTAGGTTATTTGGTGATAGTGGTAGGTTATTTGGTGATAGTGGTAGGTTATTTGGTGATAGTAGGTTTATGAATTATTAACTGAAACTTTCCCTAATCAAATGTACATGAAACAAATGTATCCATCGGATTGATTAGATTATTTTTTTCGCACGAGTCGTCACACATGAACATGGTTATATCAATGTCCTGTACCTGACAATTTTCATGAAATGGTTGCATGCAAAAGCTGCACTGAATCCAGTTTGCACCCGTCTTGCTTTTCACATCTTGTAAATACATCTACATTTCGTACATATCCAGGCATCTTCATGCTTGTCTGAAGAAGTGACGTTCACTTCCGAAATTCCTGAGAAAAATCATGTTTTTCACAGCTTTAGATAAGGCTCACAGGCTTAAAATTGACTGAAACATCATAAGGTCTATGGTAAAACACTAACGAAAGTTTAAAATTTCTCTTCTTGAAAATATATTACATATAATTGTGCACAGAATGGCATAAAGAAATAAAAATCAAAGCACTATTCATGGATTTCTCTTAATATTAACGTACCCGTAAATTACAACGCAACGTTTCTCTTAGATTTCTGCCAATGACTGATCATTACTACAGAGAGCAAGACATGACACAGACAGTGGATTGAAAATAGATGGCATGCCATGAAGGTTGAAGTGCTAACACGCAGGCCTTGTGTTAGCTTCGAAAGGGAACGAACTTTTCGGTGACAGGTCTCGTAAGAATAATCACCAAATAACCTCTATCACCCAATAACCTTTCCTCACCCTACTTATAGTGAGTTCTTTAGTTTGAAAACACATGTATATTTGTAAACTGCTTAAAAATGGAAAACAAATACGTATTAATGGAAACTGGGTGTTATGCACTATAAGTTAGAAGTTCATCATGGCCGCCATCTTGAAGTCAGCCTTGTTGAATCGTGCTCGATTCTTTTAAAATCAGAAGGGAGTAATGTAATATATCAATCTGGGCCAGTGAAAGTCAGTTTCGCCATAAATTTTCTTTTGAGAGAGATATTGAGATATGACATTAATATGCGTAGTTGATTCGAAAGTCTGGAAATACTGATCTTTTTGAAACAGTCCAAGAAATAAAAATCTTATATATATTAATGAATAGTGGATAGATGGTGCTTATTACTCATTAGCATAGGTGTACATTTGGACCTCGCGACAGGATTTCAACCTCGACCTAGCGGCGGGACGGCAACCTCGACCTCGCGATCGAACTTCAATCTCGACTTCACTCAACCTCGACCTCGCGATAGAACTTCAAGCTCTACCTCACTCAACCTCGACCGCACGATCGAACTTCAACCTCGACCCCACTCAACCTCTACTTCACCATAGAACTTCAACCTCGACGTCACTCA
>JAGDQP010001886.1:0-21341 GCA_022664845.1 Lepisma saccharinum
ATCACAACTATCTGAACAGTGTTTGTAGTACGCAATCTCATCGTTTGAACGCCATCTCGTTGAACCCGATCGGACTTATACAACGCGAGATACAGATCACTGAAGCCATCTATTGGCAAAATAATGGATTACTTTTTACTACACCAGATATATATATATATATAACGTATATACATGTTCATAAATGTAAGTCATATATATCATATATATAAACGAATAGAGAAGCGTTTCTCAAATACAGTCACGTCTGTTTTTTGAACAAACCTCCCTTCAGAATGGAAAGAAGAGGTGTTTTGGTGAGACCCATGTACTATCAGGGATGTAATGCTAGATTTTTAGTTGGGTATATGCTTCACTTGTTGTAACGAAATCTTTCTGTTTACTATCTAATATACTTGCGTATTTAATCAATTTTAGGTGGGTATACGGTAATGCCTAAGAAAATGAGGTGGGGTTACGTCGTACCCCCGCGTGTACCCTCCATTACATCCCTGTGTTCTATGATTTTCATCTTATTCGAGCACCTGTAAGGACGGGACCTACAGTTAACGTGGGATCCAAGCACGCTCGGGTTAGAATTCGAGGCAGAGTGTGGATGCACAAACCAACATGTAACGATGTTTGTCACTCGAATGGCTCTTCCAAACCATTATGCCATACATGTACAGATACTGGCACGATTTTCGTATTATACCACCATATAAATTGAAAGTTTTTTTTGTTTTTTTTTAAGTATGAAATTTAGAACTTTTGGTTACCTCTAATATTCAAACTATCATGCACGAAATTTTAAGCCTTATTTTTTTTTCTCTCTCTAAGATGTGTACAATTTTCGTTATATTATGGTATGATCATTTCCGCCATACAGTCTGAACATACCAAGATAGAGAGCGGCTTCAAGAATGATGTTTCCGATTCATGTTTACAAAGACAATTGAATCATGTTCGAGGGTAGAACATATCCCCTTAACCCCATATTTCTTTTAGAAATTGAGAATCAGTTTATAGTCCAGTCAAAATGTAGAGGATAGGTGCATTAATTCGGTCAGTTCTAAATTTTGGGTATGTTGTATGGGTCGAGCAAGTGAACAAAAATCCAAATTTTTCAGTTCCAACGACCGCTGTCCAAGTTTTCGGCCATTTTTCGTTTTTTTGTCGAATTCCTCCTAAACAATGTGTTTAATAGAAAAGGTTACGGTTAGCTTTTTTTAAAGAAGAGGGAATTTGCTAAGTCCAGAAATTTTACAGTGTATCCCGTTTTGAAGATCCAGGGCGGTCATAATCTATAGTTTCGACCAAGTGGTCCATATTCAGGTCCGTTTCTTTAAGTTCCACTAGTTGAACGTTCAAACTATCATCTTCCAGCTGTTCATCTATCATGTCGGTAGGTAATGGAGCGTCAACATCTGCTGCGTCGCACTCCAAAATGAGGAGTGCTGCATTTTTGCAGGACTTCCCAATGCAATGTTTGCATATCGAGGAGTAATTCAGCCCTGCTTTTCTGCATCTGCATGAATTAATACAACCTTTTTTTGCAAGCACAAGGGATGTAGTGGAGCAGGGATTCCCGAGTTCGGTCCTCGTCTGCTTTTAGGGGGAAGAGGTCCCGCGGTGTGTCGGAGCAAGG
This sequence comes from Lepisma saccharinum, assembly GCA_022664845.1. Classification (NCBI taxonomy): domain Eukaryota; kingdom Metazoa; phylum Arthropoda; class Insecta; order Zygentoma; family Lepismatidae; genus Lepisma; species Lepisma saccharinum. Next base: position 1,628 of record JAGDQP010001886.1, read on the forward strand.
TGGTATGTCCTCATGACATGCAGCCGAGCAGCATCCCTATAGTGGGGGCAGTCTGGAAAGATGGCATTTTGTTTTGGTGGCTGCTTTTACAAAAATGTAGTATCTCAGTTCGTCAACATTTTGTGACACAGGACCGCCCCCATACAATTCAACCAAGAAATTTTATCCAGCCTCTGCCAGTTCCTCTGTTGTGGCGTGAGGGTTAAGGAATGCTTTTGCCTTTTCTTGGAGTTCGGGATGCTTGAATAGTAGTGAGCAAAATTTGTTTTCTCATGGCCGAAAAGTGCATACGTTCTATCACATCCTCTGAATGTTTGTAGGAATAAAATAACATTTGAAAATCTGTAGTGAAAGAGTCGACTGAGTAGAAAACAGCTTTACCTTTTCCGCACTTTTGGAGGAACACATTTTTGTTGACTGCTGTTAATCCGGTGAGGAGTACAAGAAGATGTATGTCCTCGCCAACGACTATCACAGCATCATAATTAGGGGTTTCATCGTACAAGCCTAAAACAAACTTGTCCTTAAACATTGTATCTAAATACTCAGCATACCCTCCCCCAGTAACTTGCTTTTTAAGTGCTCTAACGAAATCCTGTACTGAGTGATACTCACGCTGGGGCAACAAGTTCTATCTTCCCACTATATTGCATGAAGTCGTTCTGAGATGTTCAATCAATTTGTTTTCGATTTCATCGTACGAACTATCATGTACATTAGCCGGTAAATAATTATATCTTAACATAGTCTCTTAACATATCGTAAGCCTCAGAACCTATTGAGTCTAGCAACATATTGTAAAGTGCCGTGGATTGCGCTATTGTAATATACGACAAGTCACGTGCTCTTTGTTTGTAAATAAATAGTAGTGCGTAGTAAGAGTAAAACACGTGCTACTATCAAAACAAATGGTAGTAATAATAGACGGAGAGGTCGACAACAATCAACCGAAGATAGCCGAAGATGCAGACGACGACCAGGAAACTGAAGAGTCAGCAGTCCAGAACAGAATAAAAAGGCGTCGGAGCTCATGAGAAATCACTATTTCGATCCCGGAGATAGTCATACCAACTCCTCTCCCTCTCCCCGGTTCGATCTACTACGAGATGGACCACCCTACCTAACCGGCCGGATCTGCCACGAGATGGGCCAACTTCCTACCCGCCTGATCTGCTACGAGATAGGCAATACATCCCCCAAGTCCTGATCTGCTACGAGATAGGACTTTTCCTTATGGGCCCAGCCAGCTACAAGCTAAGGGCCTTCTTTCTCAGCCAGACAACAGCCGTTGTCTGGGCCAACGTCAACCGCAACACATGGAACCGTATGGAAGAGAAAGGAAGTAATTTGAGATACGAATGTAGCTCAATAATAAGTCTCCAATAGTTTGTACGGGAGACTCTTTTTATCAACTTTAGTGGACTTGTAATTTTTATAATAAAAGGTGAAGGGATAAAAGACAAGCTACGAACCTTTCATTTGCTCTACCTGTCTCTACGTAATAAATTAAATAAACCAGTAACGGCGCCAGACTCAGTTACTCTGGGCATTGCGGTGGCATTTAAGGCGCCCTGCAGATAGTTTCTGTACGATATTAATTATCTTCTTGCACAGAATATCCACAGCAGTAATGTTCGAAGCGTTCTAAGTATGATTCTATATTTGCTTCGTGAACATTTAATGTTTCTAATCGCACATTAGAAGACAACATCCTGTTAAGCACTACGAACTACACCAAAGTAAAAGTACAGGTAATTTTATCCAAATAAAACGTTAACCTTTATTCGATTATATTAACTTCAGGCTATTATACCCAGCCATCAAGGGCGCCCATATGGGGGGGCAAGGGGGGCACTCGCCCCCCACCCCTAGCCGGATAAAATTATACTATGCAAGATAGAAAACAAAAATAAAATGTTTATATGTGCTTTCTATATTTTATTTTATTTATATATTTATTGTCAACACAACAAGCTTTGTAACTCAATTAGAGTGTCGATATTTAAAATGCTCATTTACAGACATTTTTTATTACAATATTTCTAAATGTGTTCGAAGACGAAGACAGAACACATATTCCAATTCGATGGAAGCTCTACACATTTCATTGTAGGTAGGTACACATTCTCCAGATTGGCGATTTCATAATTATATTGTTCTTGCCTTTTTGCAGTGGAAGAGATCAGTGTTCTCTACGCGAGTTTTTAATGACGGTACACGAAACTGTAACAGTGATACCACGTTTGTGCAGTCTAAGCCATTTTGAATTATTTTCCTAAGAAATAACAGATCAGTAATGCTACGTCTTTGCTCTAATGAACATAAGCATAGCACATTTTCTCTAATGTAGAAACGTTAAATTTTCTTCCCATTCTTATTACAAATTTTATTTTAAAAGCTTCATTTGTAATAGTTTTTATGTGGCTGTTAAACGTTAATTTAATATCAAACGTGACACCAAGATTTTTTATCTACGTCGAGCCTACTTATGAATTTAACAATTAAATCTATAAATCGCTTTATTTGTACTGAATGATAAAATTTCGTATTAATTGCAAGTTGCCTAAACTATGCTGTTGTTTTATGGCATCTTCATGGAATTAATTTTAGCATATATTTGAGGTCATCCGCAAATAGCACCTTTTCATTATCTGGTAAGAACTGCGGTAGGTCATTAATGAACAAGAGGAATAACAGCGGTCCAAGATTCGAGCCTTGCGGGACTCATGACAGTGCTATATATTCGTCAGATTTGTGTTCCTGAAATAGAACAGACCGTCTGCGATTAGTTAGATAAGAGCACATGAACCTAATCAAAGGCAGAGAGGAGTGATGGTGATTTAATATACCTAGTTATACATTGTGATTAAATCTGTCAAATGCCTTTTCAAAGTCAATATAAATTGCATCGACTTGCTTTCCTTTGTCCAACGAATTTTCAATAAAATCTGTAACAATTGTAAGGTTCGTTACCGTGGATTTTGGTGAAACAATGGCATATTGTTTAGTTGAGATAACTGCGTTCAAATGATTAATAATTCGTTGATATACAATCAGTTCAGAGAATTTTGCAAAGATTGGTAAGATTCCTATAGGCCTGTGGTTGGTAATTTCTCATCTGTTGTTTGTTTTAGGTATAGGACAAACTAAAGCAGATTTCCATTTGTTAGGGAAAATACATGTTTTTAGTGCCAAGTTGATTGAATATGGAATATTTAAATTTATCAATACATCATTTCACTATATACATCAGATCTAACTGTCGTTTTGGATTTTAGATTCTTGGCAGCCTTTCCTATTTCGTTCAGATGTATTTGAGCTACAGACAGTATTCAGATTTGCTATCAAAATTACTGAACGGTTAAGAACAAGACAAAAATACTGATTGGAAGTACTGTGGAAACTTATTAGCTATTTCTTCATTGTTACACAAATCTCACCTTGAAATTTTTAATATATTTGGGGGAAGATGTTTTATTTTGTTTTTAATAAATTTCCACAGTTAACCTGGATCATCATTGATATTATTTTCAGAATTTGATATAAAGGTCTTATAGGCTATTTTTATGTCTTTATTGACTTCCCTACGCAATCGAACGAATTCCTGGCAGTAGGGTTTTGAATGTTCAATTTTGTATGTATAGACTTTATATGATAAATTGTTTTAACATTGAGCTTCTAATAATCCTAATAACGTCTTTAGTAAACCAGGACGGATACTTTGGGACAGAGTTTTTTTTTTTTTTTTTTTTTTTTTTTTTTTTTTTTTTTTTTTTTTTGCAGGGGACACATTTGATAATTATTTCATAAATAATATCTTAATGTTTACTAACTAAGTCATTGACATTATTATACTCTTTTAAGCATTTCCAATCAACTTCCAGTATACTGTAAGGTAGGTGTAATGTACTTTATGACATGGTTCTTTTTGCACCCTTAATTTAGTAAATATTGTAATGGTTATCTTGTTGATAACTTTTAGTAAAACATAGAAAAACTGTCACTTTATTCTCGCCCCCCTCTGAAAACTACAAGATGGGTGCCCATGCCAGCCATAGTGTAGTACATCTGTTATGAAGTTCTCTACAGTAAATTGTTTGGCGTTGGTTCGATTCCAAGTTACAGTTCGATTCCAGTTGTTACAGTTCGATTTCAAGAATGTTGCTACTAATATCAATCCGAAGAACACTTTAAAGGAAATACCAAAATACACAGCAGATATCATATGCTTTAATATAGGACTGATGATTCATAGGCCAGGACATCAATCAATTACAAGTCTCACGACATGACATGTTAAAACCAGGCTTGTATCACATTAGACCAATCCATGATTTTCAATATTACATTCAGTAGCTCCAGAGTTCAAGCCTAAAAATTCGGACCTATTTATCTATATTTGCAGAACCATCTGTACACAGAAAAGCAGCATCTATGCTCATTACAACATATTAGTCTTAATTTTTAATCATAGTTTGTCCACTTCAGCAAAACAAGAGAAAAATTCCAGTAAGTACATAATTTTAGTAATCAAAATTAGTACAACAATCAAAATTCAGTTTTTACATTTTCCAAAAACAACATTTTTTTTCAAAGTTCTGTATCTCGTGATCTATGAGGCGTAGAAAAACCGTTCTGTAGTCAAATTGTAGGCAATTTACTCTAGTTTGTAACTTATTATATACCATCTTGCCGTAGCACTCGCCATTTAGAAGCTACAGGGCAAAAATCGGCTGAAACTCTGTACTTTTTTTCTTTTTAAAAAAATCGCCGAACTTTGAAGAGCTGTATCTCCGAAACTATGTGAAGTAGAAAACCCGTTCTGCATACAAAATTTAGCAAATTTCCTCTTCTTTAAAAAGCTAACCTTAACCTTTTCTATTAAACACATTGTTTAGGAGGTATTCGAAAAAAAAACAAAAAAAAAAAAAAACGAAAATGGTTGAAAGTTTCGTAGTTTCTCGCGCTGGTGGCGCCGGCGGCGGTCGTTGGAATTGCAAAATTTGGATTTTTGTTCACTTGCTTGACCCCTATAACATATCAAAAATTTAGATCTACCCGAATTAATGCATCTATTTGACAATTTGACTGCACTATTATGTATATGAATAAAAATTATTTCACGTAATGTTCGAAAATTTGGAGTAAAGCCTCACTTCCTGGTTGGGATAAAACATCGTAACTCTTCTTCTATTTTATCCTTTACAACAGGGTTTCTCAACATGGGGATCGCAGTTTGTGTGCAACGGGGTCGCGAGGAATGTATTAAATAGCCTCCTGAAAACTTAAACACACGCAAAGTCAAACGAAACCGCTTAATATAAACAAGAGAAGTACTTTTGGGAGTTGCCGGCAACAAGACATAAAAGGGTGTCGCGACATGAAAAAGGTTGAGAAATCTGCTTTATACAGTTAGCGAAATCGTTTCAGTAATATTTTTTGCTGTCAAAAGAAACCATTTTTAATTTCTCAAACACGAAGAGAGTATTCCTTTAATGATTAATGTTATTACGGGTGCTAGTAGTATTATATCAATAATAATAATAGCATACATTTACATTCACTTGTCTCGAAGGTCGCAGGTTCGAATCCCGCCAAGGGCATGGATGTTTGTGGATTGTAACTAGTAGGGCCAAAATTCGTAGCAGTGCCGTGTTTGTTGGTGTCCGTGAGGAGCACCTTACTGCTTGAAGATTATCATATCTTGTGTGGATGGTTCCTTTATTTGGGAGAACAGATCAAGTCACAAGGACTCGTATCTGGTGAATATGCGTGGTGGGCGGAGTTACGGGGGAACAATGCCCCCCCCCCTAATTTTGGCGAAGAAAGAAAATTAATATTGTTGAAATAAAATTAGTTGTTAGTGCGACGTAAAACCTGAATATGAAAGCTAAATATTTATGTGGGTGTGTCTATAAGTTGATCAAGGTACTATTTTGTTGCGCTTATTTGTACAAAACAACAGTTAATTAATATTACAGCATAGATTGTTCATTATTGCATATTTCCAACTGCTTATACTTTGTGCCAAAAAAAACTTTTTTTTTCCACCCTTTCATCTCTTGACAGCACGTATCGTTACGCATAGCTCAATGGTGAATATGTAGGTAATCTAGTGTAAAATAAATGTTCTTTCTTTTTTGCAGGATGAAGGTAAAATAGGCCTGTCTATGAAAGTAGTCGACCAAGGTAATGGAAAGGACCTTGATCCAAATGGAGTTCAGATAAAGTAAGAAATTATTTAAAGAAATTTGTAAAATAAGGAACCCAGATTTTTTTAAAAAAAATTGTACATTGTGCTTATAGAGCTTCTGATTATACAATATCGAATAATGTTAATATTGTTATTATTTTATATACCCCATTTGTTACAATAAACATGACTGTTTTGTCTGTTAGTACACACATTCAGTTGGACTTTGACAATTGTCCTCGTGATTAGATAAATCTAGGGTAAACGTCCTTGAAATCGACACTGCCCAGTTACTGACTCTCCCAAGGTTAAAAAAAAAGATCGAAAATAATTTGGCAAAACTGATATTGTTCCCGACATGTTGGTAATTGTTTTTTTTTTTTTAATTACTTCTGCACACAAAACACACGATCTGTGTTATTGGTCGTGGTTAAGGTGATTGTTTCAAAAAAGCTTCGTTAAGTTATAAATTTAACCTATCAAATCTAAGCAGATAAGTTACGAACTATACTTTCGTTTTCCTCCAGTTATTTATTGCTATATTGTAATTATTGTATTTGACAACTAGAAGGATGTTTAGGGAGCCCCCTAGGATGCATCATTATGTAAGTTATTCAAACCAGTTAATGCTACTAGGGTGAGCCAATAATTAGCAATTTATAAAAATAAACAGCCGTATTCAGAAACGTGTTTTAGAGTGACTAGCGGTGTACTAACAAGTGATTAACATTGTGGTGTCACTTCTTAGTACAGCGTTAAGGCTTAATCCAAGTGGGTTTTCCCGCCTTTTTTGTTTTACGTCTATTATTCAGAATTCCGTGCAGGTAAACAAAATGTAACTTTCGCAAACCAAAGTTCGTGCCATGCTTCAATAACGAGTTCAATTAGCTTTATAGAAATGCTAGTAATAACATCAGGATTGTGTGCAGACACTTTTGGGAACATTATTCTGTACCAAAAAGTGTCTGCACACAATCCGGAGATTACTAGTAGCATTTCTTAACTAATTGTACCCATTATTGAAGTACGAAACGAACTTTGGTCCGTGAAAGTTACATTTTGTTTACCTGCACTGAATTTTGAATAATTGACGTAAAACGAAAAAGGCGGGAAAACGCACTTCGATTCAATCTTAATCACTCCAAAAAACGTTTCTGAATACGGCTGAAAATATTCGGATTTCTAACATAGCCATTGTAACCTCCCTCGGAGGACCAAGCGTGAGCGGGTTTCCCTGTGGACCAGGGGGGGGGGGGGGAAGTAAAAATGTCCACTCTAATGTTGTATTTAAACGAGGTCTTCTATTGGTGTGATAATAAGTTTTATTAAGAAATACAGCTTTTCAAATATTATTTTTAATTTATATATGACCTCGTTGGTCTAGTGGTTAGCGTTGCTGACTACGGATTGAGGACTTCTGGGTTCGATTCCAGGCGCTGTCATTTTTTTTTTCAAAGCGTGTGGTTTGGAACGATGCCCAGCCATGATGCAATTGGGGAGCTGCTATGAATAAAAGATAGTGACTATCACAGTGAGGGCTTAGGCTTTCATCTGTCAACCCGTCTGGTCAGCGTGGGAGCAGTAGACCAATCTCCTCCCTCCGGGGAGAGGCCTCAGGCAGTAGTGGATTGAATATGTCTGTTATCATATATATATATACTGTATATATATATATATATATATATATATATATATATATATATAAGGTAAATTTATAATAAAAAGTAAGGAAATTACTTACAGCTTATTTGTTGCATAGGAGAACAAACGCATACACGTGCACAATAATACGCGATATTTCGGTGTATTACGACCGTATTCTTGCTTGTAGAGGAAAATACGAACACATGCGGATTGAATAAAATATTAAGACGACAGTAGCGACACGTAGCGGACGACGCATCAAGTTTGGAGAACAATTGACTGGTATATATATTTATACTAATTTGTATGTAAATACTACACACTCTTGACGATGGTCTCATTGCACTAACTTGATCCTCACAACCGTAAATGTCTTCAGTGTCAAATACGTGGCCTTCAGTCTCACTTACCGCTTCTTCTAGGCCACTGTCCTCTTCATCTTCACTCACATCAGAAGTTCATCTGCTATTTCTCTAAACGACAAGTATTTACTCTTTATTTTGTTATATAACGTCGTAAAATCTTCACAAAAAGTGCTCACAACCTGTAAAACTGTTCTAAAAGTAAGTGTGACCCTTCCACAGCTAATACTGAAGATGTAGGCAGTCATTCGTCAACTATATATCAACACAGTTGCCAGCTAAAAGCTGTACCAAAACAAAAAATTCTTAAAATTCAAGGTCTGTAATTGGACCAAGGGGAGTTATTTTGTGTCCACGGATTTTCGTTCATTATTCAGAAAGAAAGCAGAAGAGAAAGATTTATCCGATAGGAAGTAATATTTTAGACACTTACTGACTCAAAAGAAAAATATGGCGAAGGGGATCACAAAAATTCAAGATGAAAAACCGAATTTCAAAAGTGTGGCCATTTTATATCCCTCCCTGCCCCTGGTCCTCCCAGGGTTAAAGGCTGATTTTCATGAAAGCTTGTGCTGCTTGCGATTTGGGTGAATAGGCAATTGAAACACGTGTTACCTTACAATAAAACACGTGTTTTAATTGGCTGCTCACCCAAATCGCAAGCAACGCAAGCTTTCATGAAAAATCAGCCCTAAGACAAAAATACGATCGCTAGTATTTTTATGTATGTACCCCCAAACTCCCCTGGTACCAACAATTTTGGGCTAAAGCGAAAAGACAGACAGACAATCACAGAGACCCTTTTCTGTCATTTGTGAAAATTCTGTGATTTGGGCTAAAATAGTCATAACTTTTGAACCCTTGCACCGAATTTGACGTGTTATACACCGTTTGAAAGATACTGAAGCGTAGAGTAAGATTCGCAAGTTTCGGTCGCCTATATGGTCTGGGGTCAGTGATGTTACCAGAAATGTGAAATTCTGAATTTTTTTCGAACCGCCCTAGGGGGTCCCAGGAAGGTCCTGCCGATTCATTTTCTTTTTTCTGTGTCTTAGTATGGCAAAGAGCTTTGAAATGTAAATTCAAGCATGAACATCGGGCTTATAGTTCGCGATATCCGAAATTAGCTGTATGTATGTGAGTGCCCCTAACAGACTCGTTTATTAGTGTCACTATTAGAACTAGCGTTCTTCGTGATTTGGAAAAGATCTAAGTGTAGACAGTAAGCGTAGTCTAAAGTAAGGGATGGCCAGATCCGGATTCAGATCTGGATCCAGACTCGGATCCGACATCCGAAACTCGGATCCGGATCCGTTAGGCCATCCCTAGTCTAAAGGTGCCATTAACTGATACATTTACCCTATACTTCTACTACGTTACGTGAGAATTACTCTTCACGTATTTTTAGATATAGTTTGTAAAATTTATAGTTATCTACAGCGGGATTCGATACAAAGGTTATGTTGATACAAAAAAGTACAAAACTCATGTACGTGTGTGTATCTATTTGACCTTTAGCTTACGAGAATTTGAACATAGGCATTGTTCTTCCGGTTCTCAATAATAATATATTGACAATGGTGATAAGACGCTATATTTACTCTACTCTTGTCGGGTTTCTCAATCTTTAAAAGACTGTCCCCGAATATTTGTACAAGAAAACTATTACAAGGTCAGTTTTCCATTCGTATTTAACGCGACGAAGTAAGACATTATACATATAGATGGTCTATCTAATATTAAACAGAACCTTCCGGGACCTTTTTCACCTTCAGTTTGCATAAGTTAGCATTATGTAATTCGAAGCTCTCAAATACACACTACCGTGTTTGTTAAAAAATTAGAAAATAGCCTACATGTTCCTGTTTACAGTCTTGTGTTTATTGTTTATATTTGTGTACGAGGCACATATGGTTGTTTTTATTGCTCTGTTTGTACTTAATTGATTTTGTTTTTTTAAAAATCAGTGTGGAAATTGAAGGGAAAAATTCCGAAATACCTGTTAAGATAATTAACCGGAAGCTCAGTACCTTTTCCCTCTAGCGGGTGTTGCACTTAACTTCTGATCTTCATAAATGATCCAAATGTCAAATCGAATCGAATCGAAATAATGATAATTTTCAAATTAGTCAAATAGAATCTAATAGCACCAAATTTTCTAACAGTGACGTATCAGTAACGTCAAACATTAACATGTCTAGCATGTCTAACATGTATCTGAGTCGAAGATTATATAAAGAAAATATTTTAACAAACATTAATACATAATCTATATGTACAATTATACACACATCCATAATATAGAAAATATTAATACAAAATATATGTTATTTTTCATTTCAAAGCTTTGCTTTTATATACTTAAGATAAAATAAAATAATAGCTGAGCAAAGCAATTACGTTTTATTTTTTAAAAAAAGTATAACCGTTTCGCCAACTAACTAACAATTTGGCTTCATCAGACACACGCTTTTTATTTCTTTGACACGTATTTGCTTTGCTCAGCTATTGTTTTATTTTATCTTAAAAATATATGTATAAGATTTTCTGTCCGAGTACAACATTTTGTTACGTAAAGTTCGTTCTGCGTAAGTCAGTAGCTGATTTGCCCGCTCGTTGGTGCGGGGTGAATAAAATATGTTGGCAACACTCATCGGAACTGTCACCAATCAGCTTTGTTAGCGGTGTGTTACCTAAGATAACCATTGTTAATGCATTATTTATTTATTTACGAATAAGTTCCAAATACAGCACATATCGAGCCATTTTACATCGAAACATTAACAGAAATTACAACAAAAACACAAATTTAAACAACAGTATGTACAACAATGTGAAGATAATAATATGTACAAATACAATTTGTTTATGTGAGCCCTAAAAGTGCTCTCAGAGGCAAAAATATCAAATGACTGTGGGACAATTATATTTTGTGGTTATTCTGTTTATCAGTGACCTTTGAACCAAGTTTATTGTGGGTTTCTTTACATAAAAGAGGGCTGTATTTCGTCGTGTTTGTCGGATAGGTAACGAAAATTGATTTGTGACAATAAGGTCTCAAATTGAATATTGGCTTTAACAATTTTGTGCAAGAAAGGAAGATCCACCAATGTCGCAACGAGCTCGAGGTGATTTTATATTCAATATGTTAATTAAATCCGGATTAGAGAACGCACGTAATTCGAGAACTCTGGCTCTCACTATAGCAACAAAGAAATTTATAACAGATTCTAGCTTAGTAAGATGCGTGGGACATGTCATGGACCATTTAGGACTATATTTGACTATAATTGATAGTCATGCCAAATTTTACCACTTGGAGGTAGTGAACCCGTCGAACAGCATTGTAGTGTGGGTTGCCGCGTGCTTTGCTTTTAAATTTTCTATTATTTATTACCGCTATTGGAATTCAATGGATAATTAGATGGTCGATTATCTCTGAAGATAATAATTTTAGAATCAAAGTGATATGATAACTTCCCAGTCTGGTCCAGTGTCTGATCATGTGCGAAAAATCATTCCAATCGGATCACGCAAACATAGTCACTTTCAATTTTATATATAGAGATTAATCAAGGCCAACCAAAGATGTGGAAGGAATGTTTTTGGTTGGTTATTTCGAAATTATTCACAAAAGCCATTGTTAGATCTCTGGAATTGGAAGACCAACCTTCAAATTGTTGTTGAGCAGCTTGTAGAAACTTAATCGGTTAGAGGTATGGTCAATTTCCACAGTAGAAAGCGAATGGGGTTAGCGATTTTACAGATGACTAGCGTTAGAAATATACTAACAATTCTAAAGTGTTAAAAACATTGCCTACCATGTTATTCATTCACGTCGTTGGTTCACCATTAGAAAAACTTAAATTAGAAGAACTCGTTATTACCTAGTGATCTTTCATATACGGATAAAATGACATAAAAACTCTACAAGCCAATTGAAAGGAACCCCGATTTCAGATTCGTTTTAAGATCCATGTGATAGATATTTTAAACTAACGTACAATGTGAAAATAAAGGAACAATCTAAGAATATCTACCAAATGAACTGGCTCATAATTTGAGGTCTTGGTCCTTCTAGCGCCTTAAAATACGGACCTTCAAATATCTCTGCTAAAAGAATCAGACTTCTCACCTGTTTGGCGTTAGTGGTCCGGTCTCCAATCCTTCAATAAACACACACTAAAACGCACTTTCTACGTCGTGGGGTAATGACCATCAAGGAAGACTTTAAGAAATAAAGTAAAGCCAAAGCAACTGCCAGGAAAGAGAAAAAAAAATGTTCAATTTATTCCCAGTTTCTGTTTATTTGATCCTGGCGTTCATCCTACCGATATTCTAAGGTTTTGCTTACGAAACGCAAGACTTTGGTTATTGAAGGATCACGAACATCAAACAGATGAGATATTTCAATCTCCAGGTCAATAATACTTTTGTAAAAGTGCAGTGAGAAATCTGAAGTAGCTTCTTATGAAATTTATGCAGTGAAAAGCATAAGAATATACGCTAAATATAGGAAAATAGAATATCAGTGGGTATAAGATCGTTATGCAACAAACGGATTATGAAACAGCTCAATTACTTGGAACGCATAATCCCTCTCCCCTCCAAGCTTTTCTCGAAATGCTTTAATTTCCACACTGGTTAAAACTTGCATAAATACGTAATATTTAATGACATGTACTCATAGTAATTTTGTAATACTTCTCCTTCTATATCGCGTATGAAATCTTTAATATATTGTGATGACAAAGGTTAGGTAGCAGAGCAGCTGTAGACTGAACCTCATCCGGTCGAGAAAAAGCTTTTTTTTTCGGTTCAATTCAATGTTCGATGAAACTTACAGGTTTACGGTCAATAACATTTTCTTTATATAAACATTTGGTAAATATATTCTGATTCTGATGTGGTTAAACGACCGAGAAGCCATAGCTCAGTGGTAGAGCCGTTGACTTCACATGCCGGAGATGCTAGGTTCAATCTCTGCAGCCGACCATTATGACTGGGGGTTTCTCTTTCACACTAGCCAAATGCTGGAATGATATTTTCAAATTAAGCCCTGGCTGACGCCTTCCCATATCCTTTCCTCTACACTATCTCGACATGAACCTTAGATGCCTAAAGGCCATAAAATAAATTCAAACTATCAAATGTGATTGAACAATGTTATACACACAGATATTTCAGAAATTACATCAACTACTGAAATACAAAAATATTTATATTTTTTTAAATGACAAATATTAAAGGTCATATATATAAAGGCGGATAACGTTCTTGGGGAAAGGCTACTAATGATGATTATCTGCGCAGTTCAAGCGTTGGTTAGTTTGTGTATTAGCGCCAACAATGCGCCTGTTAGCTGCCTGCCTCAGTTACCAGAGACGCCTTGTTTCCCTGGTACATGACTCAGATACACCGCGATATTGAACACAGGAAAAATAAGGAAGTATGGCTGTGTATGTGATAGCAGTGGAACGTATCAAGTTGTACCCGAGTTCCATCTATTGAAAAGCTGCGGTAACCCACTAGCTGACTGGTTGCTGCAGCTAGCCAATGAAGGCAATGGTGGGAGGAACCAATCGTTGTGATCATCCCAGCACGATAAATATTAATCATTGCATCACTGAAACGCATGTTGTGGCTGGGAACCATCATGTTGTATGCCTTTGGGATAGATAAAAGAATCTCAGTTGACCATTATAATGACTGAGTTATCCAGTATATTCTTTTTGTTCAAAAAGATGAAGATGTAACAAGAAAATACCAATCGAAGTGAATAATTTTGCGATTCCATATTAAAAATTAAGTATCTGTAATCAATTTGAATTTAATTAATAAACATTCTTCTCCAGTTTAAGTTAATTGTAGGTCAATACACAAGTTCTGATTTTCTAAATACATACTGTATTTATTTTCATGAATTTTATGATGGTTTGTTTTTCAGGCAAGATGAACAAAGGAGAAAAACTTACAAGCCTGGTATGAAAAAGAAGATTGAGTTGGAAGCTATTTTTAATACAACCTGCTCCAAATGCGGAACACACGGACATCTTGCGCAAGATTGTTTCAAGGTATGCTAATGTTATTCTGACCAAATTCTAAAAAAAACTTTTGTGTATAGTATTATGTCGAGTGATTGATCTCATCTCATGTACTGGATGTAAGGAAAGAGTGAGGAACGCACAGGGCAGAGAAACTCTCAGAGTACAACAGGTCAGCAGTATCTGGATGCACACCACAATGTCCCATAAGGGAACACATGCTACACAGGCTATTTTCACAGCCTAGAATATCGTCGTCCTGCAATTCAGCGGAAGAGGTCACATCTTGGCATTCCTTTGTCCTACACGACAATGCCCGATGGTTTATATCACGCCACGTGAAGGCACTACCATAGAGTGTAATATGGCTACCATACTATATCTAGGATATGTACTGTAAATAAATTAATAATTAATCATCCCACTTTCGTGCTACAGAAAATTAGTGCCAGGTGGAGTGATGGGCAAATTTGTTGAATAATATCATAGACTAAATTAGAAGATAGACTTATCCCGTCTATCTATTTTCGTCTGCGCTAAGGAGCACGTGATTTTTGAACCCTTTCTAATAGTAGCCACCAAACGGCAGAGTTCAAAATCACGAACTCTTAAGCAAAAAACCCATTAATTTTAGCGCAGACGAAAACAGGTAAATGGTATAAGTCAATATTATTATTTAGGTTATGGCACTGCTGAACAAATGGAGGTGGGAGATACTTGAACATTCCCATATTCGACAGGTAAGAGTCTGTGTGATTTTGATTCGTTCTCGAAGGTGAAGGAACCTCTAAGAGATAAACGTTTCCGTCATATTCGTAGTATTTTTTCTCTTGAATAAGGCGTTCTCTTCGGATACTATCAGAAAGGCATAGTGTCACTTCGACACGCCGTGTGTCTGTCATCACAGCAATAGGAGATTACACTGAAGGATTGTAGCATCATCAAGCTACTTTTGTATTGAACTAGTAAGTTCCCAATTGCTACTATAAGAAAAACGGTCTTCGTATAATTTCTCTGTAAAAAAAAAGGCCAGACCAAATTCTGTTTCGATTCTGCATTGTCTCCATAGTTGTTCTTTACTCATTATATCATCTACCGCAATTTTACAGTTCGATCTATTCTGAAACCTTCTAATTCTGTTTCATCGGTCATTCGTGGAATTTCTGTTGCCACTGCAAACAATTGAATAACTCGCAAAAAAATAAGTTATTCTTTTAGCTCTTTGTTCATTAGTCCATTAAAATGCCTTTCTTCATGACGGCCTCTTTCACCTTTTCTATACTCGCTTTCGTTTTCAGATTCTTCATATCATTGTTTATCTTATAGTGTGTTGTACCATAGACCTCATAATAGATAGACTTAGCACGCTTCCCCATTATCTGGCTGCGCTAAAACTGATGGATTTTTGTTCAGAGCACGTGATTTTTAATCCATCCGCTAGGTAGCTCTGCCGTAGACGTCATATTCTACTATGAGGTCTATGGCAGAGCTACCTAGCGGATGGATTCAAAATCGTGTGCTCTGAACAAAAACCCATTACTTTTAGCGCAGCCAGAATTGGGAAAGCGTGGTAAGTCTATCTATTATGAAGTCTATGGTTATACTTTCTGCTTTTCCAATCACTTTCCTTTCGTTTCTTTTACTTTTTTTTTTCCATTTTATATTCCTTTTACAGTTTGTTGTCTAATCCTTCTCTAATCTTATAACGTGTGGTTATTTGATGTTCTGGTTTACGACAAGAGAAGCATTATCCCCAAACTGGATTCATTGTATTTTTTTTCTTTATTATTGTATATGTTTACAGTGTATTTTAGTAGTATTAGCTTCGCTAGTATTAAAATACACATCTACTATTAAAACGTGATTTTTATGGGCGTTACAACAGTAACAACACCTTATGCTCTCATTTCTTGTCGCTGTAATTTACTTATTTAGTTCCTTGGAGAAGTAAGGGAAAGATAGCGGATCTGGTGTTCTTTCAAGTCCTGTAGTACTAACGTAATTATTTGGAATATTCCGCACAATTTGCAACCCTGGATTGACTCCACAAGGTTTTTTGGACATTAATCCTGTGGAGGATCTCTGTGGCCATCAAGCCATTCAGCGCACAACGTATTACTATCCAGCCTGCGGGATTTATGAGGTGTTGTTAACATACATGCATGGATTTCTATCTTGTGGAATCCATGCCGAGGTGATCAAGGCTATAAACTGGTATACTACATTCTTTTAGGTGGTTGTAAAAGTCATTTGGCACTTCACTGTAGTTGATAATTCAACTACGAAGCTATCACGTAAATTCGAGGGCTGGCCTGAACGTGCATTTATTTATCCACAACTGTCTGAATTTTTTTGCACAAAGTTTATTTAAATCTAACCTAAACACGAAGAGATTGTTTGAACTAATTAAAGACCTCATACTATTTTGCAGAACAGTTTCTATTTTGGTAAACTTCGCAAAGGTCCTAACTCTGAATTGTATGAAAAACATACCATTTTGGACTTCTAATTCGAACCACTGTGGTGAATTTGAAGAAATTTGGAGTTGGTGGGTTCATTGACCTGTATGATTTGACATGGTCCCTACCATTTCACACACATGAATTGAAATACGTATTTTCAATCTGCAAATAAAAATAAATTGCGCTGGCAAATGCACAAGTTTATTGTCATGCTCTATGGACTTTGTGACGTCACTCGCATCCTGCGTCAATGCATCCTGCATTGTTTGGTATCCTTCAGTCTTTTATGTTGCCCCCTAGTCATTTATATAACATTTTTGATAGTAAAAAATTTCATACAGAATGTTTTACTATGTATAAAGCTCTGGTGTACGAAATTATTTATTCAAGAGTGTTGATCTAAATTTTATTTTGAATGAAATGATATAAGCCAAAGACTTTCTATATCGCAAGAAACAATATCTAAAGGACATTGAAATATAATAATAATAATGATTTTAATTGTACTTTGAAATACATCTAATTTTACTATGAGGTCTATGTTCGAAGAGACGAATGATTACGAATGTTGACGAAAAAAAATGTATATAAGAAATTGTAGCTCAATGTATCGACACTTATTCTTGGGTTCCGGCCCAAACAGTTCCTTTAAACCAGAGGGCTGTAATAAAGAGGTTCTTTCTGTTCCTTTTTTTTCCTTTGCATACTTTTTCCTTTTGCATACGCAGTCCTATACATACGATGCTACTACATTCATATATACTGTAGTAAATTTTGATGTGGATTCGGGTTGCTCAGTTCGTAGTAATAAATCCTGCCCTAGAGCTTAAACCCAAATCTTACATTCATAGCCGGAGTAATAGTAAGATTAAACACCTTCATAAAAAAACTACACAAGGGTACGTTCGGGAGCGTTATTACAACTTACTGGTATCTTCATAAATCAGTTGTTCTTCCATTGTAGGTGGTGGAAAAAATAAAGCATATTTTTAAAGGTACCTTAAAGATTTTTTTCTTCTGAGTCAATTTGTAGAACCTTACAACTTGAGTTTCGATTTTATAGATTTAAATTTCGAGGTATCGTTTTACGTAGTTTTCTTATTGCGAAACTAAAAGAAAGCAGTAAAATTAATAATTTATGTTTTTAAAACAGTCTATAGTTTCAAAGTGTCGTTCTTCATAATTAAGTGTAAGAGTTATTAAAAAAGAGAAAATTATTCATGATGACTTTGTGCGTCTCTGTGAAATGGGAGGCGAAGTTGTAAAACATTAGACTATATATTTTTGTTATTATTATTATTCTTTCTTTCGAAGTACAGTTATTGTTTCAATCTTCTTTTCAATCTAGCACCCGGAGTCCAGCTCGTACAAATTTCTGGGTACATTATGTTTAATTATTGTTCTTGTGGTATGAAAAGTGATTTTACAAAAGTTATATTGTTTAAGGTAAAATAAGGTATATTTTTGCGGTGAAGTAGAATTTGTTCATTTTATTTTGTTAAGAGTTCATACGTTTTATTTTGATAGATGTGTTTTCATTTTGCAGAGTCCAGGTGGTAAGGTCTACGAGTTACTTCCTGATGATGATGATGATGATATTCCTGTTGCAGTACCGGCTCCAGTAGAAGAAGAAACGATTAAACCCGAGAAAAAGAAGAAAAAGGTATAATAACGTAAAAGTATTTTATTAATATATTAGAATATATGGACAGTACTGGGTTTAAAACCTAAGCCAAAATTACTATCAGTTCTGCAGCAAGGGATGAAAGTGAATTGACCAAGGTTACAAAGTACCATTTCAGCATTCTCTTGCTTGAACTGAGGCAAATCGTGGATAGGCCTGATCAGAGTACAGCAGCTTCTTTACGTTGTTTTATATAACCAAGCACAGTCCCCGTGATTTAGTGATTATGATCGCGGTCTTTCCATCTACCTTGAGTTAGAGTCCTGCTGCCTAAAATACTGATCAAGGTTTCTCTGTTTATCATCAGGCAAAGGTTGGTGTGATATCTAGACAAAAGACGTGGTTGCTATCTTCTTGTTCCTTGCCCTCGAAAGTGCTTGTCGAGGGATGTCATCCTTGAGACATATGAAGCTATAGCTCCCGCACGGTCCATGAATGTAAGTGAACATATATAGTCAACAGTATTTTAGTAGGTCCAAATAAGCTTCATCAGGTGATATGAAAGCACATGTTCGGTACACCCCAGCATTATCTTTCTTCATATTTCTAAAATTTCATGGTAACTTCGATATGTACATAGACTTGTTTGTGTTTTCTTTTTTTCCCTCAGAAAATTAAATAAGAAGTTAATTCATATTCCCGATTGTTATTTGGTTGATACAAGGTCCAGAAGTAGAATTCTACTTATTAGTCCCTTCCAGTCAATTTTTTTTTTCCAGATCATTCACCATATCTGCACTTCTCAAAGGGAATGCTAAGAAAAAACATTAAAAAAAACTAAATTTACATAACATAATTAAAAGGAAATTTAAAGAAAATCTGTTACAAACTAACCCGTAATGAGAAAGATTAATTTTTGTTGCACAATTACGAACAAGTATATTGCTGACAGTTCTCATAACAATACAATAGTTTGACCCTGTAATTCTAGATACACATCTCCTCAATTATCTCTTCGTATAACATAAATTATTCTGCCTTCTGGAATCACCAGGATATATAACATGCTGTACTAGCACTAGCGTTCGTTCCCAGTTTAAACCCGTACAGCATACAGGCTCGTATAACGCTGTTTCGGATTTCCTTGTTTGACCTCTCATTGACATCCATCCCTGTTTAACTGAGGTGACCACTACCAGCCGGTTACAAGAGGAAACACTAACGCGTTACGTTCCTTTTATGCGTCTAACCTCCAAACGAACGGTGTGGGGAGCGCGTTCAGTTTGTCCACGTGAAAAACCGCCATAACTATTGGTTACTTGTGTAATGTAAAAACCCAATGGTGTTTCGTTCAGTGCACTCAACTTCTTCCGGTGATAAAAACA
>JAGDQP010001886.1:25871-113459 GCA_022664845.1 Lepisma saccharinum
AGAAAGAGAGAGGGGGTGTGTGTGTGTGTGTGTGTGTGTGAGAGAGAGAGAGAGAGAGAGAGAGAGAGAAAGAAAGAGAGAGAGAGAAAGTGTGTATTTTTAAGACAACCAATAAAATCCTCTTAAAATACTGTACATAGGGTAGTTTTTGAAAGCAGGATCAGAATTTAAATTATTGCTAAAATTTTACTATGACTTGAGAAATCATAGACATTTCAATATCGTAGTCTTTTCTTTTTGCGTCCATTTTCGCCCTTCCCCCTTCCCCTTTCCAATTAATACGTCTTCTTTTACAGCCCCTACCAATGTTTAAAATTTATAGATGAATGGTAGTTTATGTTTGCTGTTTCAAATCCGCTGCTCTCTTTCGGCAGTTTACCAACTGTTGCTGTTGTAAGCTTTACTTACGTAGGCTATTAAAAGAACGGCCGTAGCTCAGTGGTAAAGCGTTGCCTTAACATTCAGGAGGTCGTGGGTTCGATCCCAGAGGCCGACCATCCTGACAAGAGGTTTTTCCAGAATTTTTCCTCAGTCATACCAGCCAGATGTTGGGATGGTACCTACAAAATAGGACCTGACCGTCTACCTTCCAACACCCTCCCCTATCCCAGCGTGAGCCTAAGATGCCTAAAGGGCATAAAATAAATTCAAATTCAAAATGTGCGCTATTAAGTTAGTAATGTTATGTTTTCATTGAATTGTTGACGAAAGTCACTGCCCATCGATCCACAGTGCAGAGGCTTCTGAAGTTCAAACTCTACCATCCTTACAGATTTACCGTAGTCCCATTAGGATAATACCTGGATGGTTCAGAATAGAAACCCATAGCCATTATACTTTATTAGGTATTACCATCTGTATAACCTTTCCTCGTTACAGACTGCATTTTATTTGGAAGTTTGAAATCTAAACGTTTTTTTTTCTTTAGGTTCTTTCTCCCAAGCAATAACTACGGCTTTATTAAAGTTTGGATAGCTTTTTTTTTGGGGGGGGGGAGCTTCATTTGCTGTCACCAAACCTAATTAAATTCTTAATGCGTCGTCCAAAATGGAACGAAACTTAAGAGCAGGGTTGCCACCAATCAGGAAATTAAAAAATTCTGCCAAAAATCCAGGGGAAATTAGGAAAAACGCGAGGGTGACATTCCAAGGATGCCATTAAGATCGGCAAACGAATAAAAGTTAAAAATTACGTTGAAAACCATTAATTTAGAAATTAAACATCTGTTCAAAAAAATTTTTTGTTAATAGCCTTTAGGCATCTAAGGCTCAGGCCGGGATAGCGGAGGGGAAAGGATTCGGGAAGGTATCGGCCAGGACCTATGTTAGAGGTGCCATCCCGGCATTTGCATGCTGTGATTGAGGGCAAATCCTGGAAAAACCTCAGTCAGGATGGTCGGTCACTCGGATCGAACCCACGACCTCCCGAATACTACGCCAATACTCTACCACTGAGCTACGGCGGCTCGGTAAACGTATGTTCATCTCGAGGAATGAATTTAATGAGTATCATACTTAAAAAAGGGCTATTCGTTTTTGAAGTCAATTGAACGGAAGATTGTTTAATCAGGTGAACTGTAGGAAGTAAAATATCCTAATTGTTACGTAACTAATGTAATAAGCAAGATTTGAAAACCCATCCATTTGATGATTAATCAGTATTTATTCTTATACGGTAGTAAACTTGATTCCATACATTTTAGAAGCTATGCAAACAACGTGATAGTTCAGCTTTTCTGATTTGTGAAACTGTACTTAGCATTTTCTTAAACTCTGGTATGGGTTTTCACTTCTCATCTGGCCAGCTGTTGTGGGATTTTTTTTTTTTAAGTAATTAAATTGTTTTTAGACACTTTGTGTGTTTCACTATTAACAGCTTCCCGTAATTGCATTGTACTATCTTTAGTGTATGGGGATACTAAGATTTGTAAATCTGTGAGTAGTTACGATACGCAAAAACAATATCAGGGTAATCTGATATATCATGTCAGAAAATTTTTGGAATTTGTTATGTCAGGGAATTTGGAATTTGAAAACCAGTGAATACCCTGTAAGAGTATACAATACCCTTTAAGGCCCATTTTTGTTGTCTTTCTCAGTCTACTATAAAATACCTTGAAAACGCGAAAACTAAGAAAGAATTCTATTCTATTTCTCGTACTTAGAGGGCAAGAACAATTAATTATTACTGTGAAGAATAATTAGCCTGATTATCTGGCTAATTACCGTTTATAAAATAGTGGCCATTAATTATTCTTTCGCCTCTAAATACAAGAAATAGTAGATCTCGGGTAGCCGAGAGGTTAGCGCGCTCACTTTCTGTGCGCGTGATCGCGGGTATCTAGTTCCCATCGGGGTTCATTGTTACGGAGTGGCTCGGAGTCCACTTTACCAAAAACTGTAGATTTCGTCCTTAGAAAGCTCACCAATTCGTTTAGGACGTTAAAAATGATTCAATCAATCAACAAGAAATATCAATCGAAAGCTTCCTTAGTTTTTAACTTTTTCGATAAAGTTATAAGTTTTTGAGTAACATGAAAGAAAAAGGGGGTAGGGGTCTCATAGGTATTGAATATTCTTTTTTTTTCTACCACAATAAATGTAAAACACGTCCTATTTCTTGTCTTAGTGCATGGAATTTACATCGTTCTATTACTGCATTTATTTCTGCTTCGACATTATTTGACCTGACTTCTTAGAGTTTTTCGAAAAGTAATTTCACTGACTGTTAGGATTCTTACAATGTATGATATGCGAAAAGTGTTACGTACTTTCGATTCGACAAGTGTAGGAAGTAATGCTGTATTCTTACTGTACTGCAAACCTACTTTTAATATCTTTCGAATAAAAGTTCACAACATTATCGCCTTACATTATACTCTCAAAATTGTAAGGATAGGTAAAACGCCATGATTAGTTTAAAATTGAATCATTAAAAATCTCTTTTTCTAATGCTTATTCTTGCAGGAAGAGTTCAAAATTCTTGACTTTGATGCCAATGAATTGTTTGAATTTTTTTACGGCCTTTTGATAACTTTGGTTCAGACCGAATGATGATGATGATGGAAAATGTCGTGGAATGAACAAAGTGGGAGAAAACGGAAGAACTTCTGAAAAACCCACGCACACGGTGTTTGCTCATCACTTCGATGCGATTGACTTCAAAATCCTTAATTTATTACTCATGGGAGTTATTTATATGTTATTTGGATGACTCCGAATATCTTTGCTTCGGTACACAAGTTGCTGGTTCCACATTACATAAATAATTTACGATATTCTTTATATCTTCGCAACACAACAGAAATGGAGACTCATGATGTTCCACTTAGAAAGAAAAATACATGTTATAAAATGCAGACAGGTGTGCGGGCACTTCACACACACTACACAAAAAGGTTGCAATGTTCTGTCAAAGGCGTGGTCATATAATAGGAATGAAAAATGACAGACGAGCAACCATGTTGCCAACTAACGGAGTGCCCACATCATGGAGAAAAAAATGGGAGGGGGAGAGTTAACTAGAATGAAAGACTTCCTAAGCTCTGACGCACACTACCCGACTTAGTCGCACATAAAAATGAATCCATGCTTTCTTATGAATCACCGCCTACTTGGCTACTTGTTCGCAGAGAGAATCATTTCCGAAAGCGACTTCGGAGGAGGAGGAGCCAAAATAGCTTTCCATTTTTCATAGGACCGCACACTAGGCGACTTGGTCGCGCGATTTTGAACAAGGTTGACAGTTGTTTTCATTGCCGATCTCTTTCTGCCATGACATAGGAGGTACTGAGCAAGGAAGAAAGTCAGGAATACATATTTTTTTTAAATATTTCCCATACAGTAAGTTTGAGCAATACCGAGTGGCAAACATCTTGGGCTTCTGTTCATTCCTTTTTTATGTGATCATGCCAGTTTGACAAATGCGTATGCAAGAATTTTGTTCCCTGAGGTATATTAGACTTTTCCCCCAGAATATATATATATATATATATATATATATATATATATATATATATATATATATATATTCCCGGTGGGGGCTCAAAAATTTCGGTGTTGACCCAGCATCGTGAGGACAATTGGGGAGCTGCTGTGAATAAAAGACAGTGGCGATCACAGTGAGAGCTTCGGCTCTCCTCTCCCAACCCGTCTGGTCAGCGTGGGAGCAGTAGACCAACTCTTCCCTCCGGGTAGAGGCCTCATCCACTAGTGGATTGAATATAGCTGTGATCTATTATTATTTTATATATACACCAGTAATGTTGGTTCCCTTCGGGAACAACTCGATTATTTTTAAAACCCGTGGAGTGGGGGCTTAACTTGGACCTTAAAGACATCGAAAGTGTTAGTGTTGGAACTCAGCGACCTCCAAAACTATGAATTCGACACTTATGTCGGTCGTCTTCGATTATTTTTAAAATATCACCCCGTTTCCACCCCCCAACCCCTGGTGTGGAGGATTAACTTGAGCTTGTAAAGTATTGAAACTATCACTATTCATCTCAGCGACCCCGAAAAGTACGGAATGAACACTAATATTAGTAGTTTTTCAATTATTGATAGAATGTTACCCCATTCCCCATGTATTTCTTATGTGGACCTTGCACCCCAATAGCTCAGCCCAGCGGTGACCTAGACATGATATTGTATTTTTGCTATAATCTACATACCATATGTAATTGAATGAGTCATTAACCTTGTCCATCCTATGTATGGTTCTTGAGAAATAAGCGTCCCTTTACTCATTTCTATTTATAGATATATATAAGATGGTAAACAAGGTAGAAAAAAAGGGAAACTTACATAGTGAAATCTTGAGATAGGAGCACACGAACTTCACAAACACTAGAAAATTAGTACGTTTCGCAATTGCGTTTTCAACTGGTAGGAAGGAAAATGGACAGAGTGGGAGTGGTGTTAAGGAAACGCCATATTGCCAAGGAGATAGATGGGTACATCTCTATCCTTTCCGCCAACCATGAACCCGGCCTCAACTGCCTGTAACTTCCTGCAGCGCAGTTTCTGCTTCTTCTTTTCTCTTCCTTATTCCGTCTCTAGTTGCACTCTTATTCTATTTTTCTATATTGTTTCTTTGTTCTCCCTTCATCTTCATTATTATTATTTCCGCCCCCCCTCCCCTTTGATTCTTTACCCTCTCATTCCTTCAGAAACCCCCTTCCCTGCTCCTAGTAACCTTCGCACTTTCTGCGACCCATCTAGTCATTTTCCCGCCTCCATAACCTGGCCACACTGTCGCCCAGCATCAGTTGACCAATATGGCGTTTCCTTAACACCAGTCCCGCATCTGTCCATTTTCTCTCCTACCTGTTGAAAACGCTTTTGCGAAACGTAACAGCTTTCCATATGGTTGTGAAGTTCCTGTACAGCTGTCTTGATATTCCAACATATAAGTACCTTTTTTTCTACAGTTTTTACCATCTTATATACAGAGGAAGAGAGACACGGGCTTTGCACGTATTTATCTGCACACACACACATATATATGACAGAGTTGAAGTTTTTTTTTCCCCTTGTGGAGCAAAGCCCGTCTCTCTCCCTCTGTATATTATATGCATGTGTAGTTTTGAAAATAATTGCAATATTTTGGGGAGAAGTCTAATATATCTTCAGTTATAGCCTCAGGGAATAAGGTTCTTAGATATTGAGGAGGAAATACAAACGTAGCAAGGACCCTAAGTTTTAATTTTTAATTACGGAAACGTAAAGATGTTCGGCACAATGATTTACAGTAGATGTGGAGAAGCAGCAGTGCTTGTGGAAAATAAGTAGCAGTGAGAACATGAAACCGATCGGGCGTGGATTAGTGGTAGAACGTACGTGGATTCGAGAGCTCGTGGATTCAATTCCAGCTTCGGGTCACCCTGACTGAGGTTTTTCAGTCACACCAGGCGAATGCCAGGATAGTACCTTAACAGTTCCTAGCAAATACCTTCCCGCATCCTTTCCCCTCCCCTATCCCGACCTGAGCCTCAAATAAAATTCAAATTCAAGATGAAAGTGACAGCATGGAACGAAATCGGCGAAGAAATAATTGTAACTGTAGTGAATTGTCGGCTGAAGAAAAATCAAAGGAATGGAAGTATCGATTTAAATGTTACTTAGTTTCATAAATGCTATTTTAATTGTAGACATTTAAGAAAGTACAATAGTACCTAATCTCTTGAACATAAAGAAAGGTGACAATTCATACGACATTGAATTTTCTTTTTTAAAATGTATTTATTACTTTCGGCATACAATGCTCAGGCCAGGATAGGAAAGAGAAAGGATGCGGGAAGGAGTTTGCCAGGGCCTCATTTGAAGGTACCATCCCGACATTTGCCTTGTGACTGAGGATAAACCCTGGAAAAACCAGTATCTGTATAGTAGGCTGCTGGGATTGAATCGAGAATCTCCCAAATAAGAAGTCAACGCTCTACCATTGAGCTATACCCGCTCGATATTGAGTTTTCTTATAAGTAAAGCAGAAAATGTAGGTTATTTATTAACTTATATATGTATGTATAGCCATGCATTTGGTTTGCAATAATTTGCCAATAAAATACTTTGCAACAATTAAAGTGCCCAAATGTCAATCTCTTCTTGTTTCAAGGCTGAATTCATTTCCGTCTTCGAAGCCTCTTTTTATCTTGTAATTAATGCTACGCATATCATTCGAGTGGTGCTAACCATCTTGCCTCTGTCAACACTGGTAACAATGTAAACGAGTAACAGGTGTAATTTTAAATGGAGCGACCAAGTCACCCAGTGTGTAGCAGGGCTAAAGGTAAAGAATCAGCTGGGGGATAATAATAAATAAAGAGAAATATTAAAGAAAATTGAAAATAAAATTTAAAAAATTATAAGGAACTGAAGGAATGAGACGAAGATGGTGGCACCGAATAAGCCGTGATGTAGAGCCACGAAACGTGGTATTTTGTGCTTCTATTCGATATGAGCTGGCGCAAATAGGGTAATTTTCGATTATTTCTATTTACAGTTTTCTACCTAGGTAATTGTTCTCGAATAACCTGTCCTCCTCGTGTCAATTTGGTCGTAGCATCTATGAATGCGGAGACTCTTCATTGTTGTTTTTTCAGTTTTACAGAATTTATTGTTATGTTATTTAGGATCCTAGAGCCTCCAAGCTACGTGATTTTTGGTCTGTTACGTTAATACTAAACACAAGGAGCATACAGTCTCCTGATTTTTCATGCTGTGTATATTGAAAAGTCACCTTAAAGCTGACCAAACTCTGGCATCTCGGGAATTTTATCCACTGATTGATACCATTATTTTCTCGTCTAAAGTCTCTGAAAAGTGGAATTTTACTCAATTAGTCTTCGCTCTATATCAAGAGTGGTGTTTGATACATGTACGTTTTTTATTAACGAAAATACATTATTTTTGAGTTTGTTCCCTTGGGGTTGGTTACACCAGCTGCACAGAAGTGTTTAGGAATGCAGAACAGTGGCAATAGATGTGACTTCACAGTGCACTCGAGTACAGCTTTTGGTCGAACGGAATGCGATGATCAATCATCTGCGCTCGCAGAGAAAAAAACGGCAGAAAGTGCCTTAAAGAGAGACTAGGTTACTTACTCTGCTTGCATCTGCACTGACCGATTGAACAGCGAAAGTGTAGCTCGTGACCTAGTGCGCAATAGTTCAACAGGTATTGCTTGCGGGAACAAACCCTTTATACATTTAAACTGCATATTTAAGCATATCTATGTTACAATGAGCAAGTTTTGAGAGATTAGCTTTAACAGAGTTCCCACTCACCTGGAACAGTCATACAGAATCCAGCTTAGCACTAAAATGTCCTGGAAAAGTCAGGGAATTTCACAAAATGTCTGAAAACCTGGAAAAGCCAGGGAATTTGATAGCTTATTGTTCTAAGTTCATTTTGCTACAGCAGGCATTTAATGTTAGATCATTTTTGAAATTACTTTGAGGTTAATGTGCCAACCATGAAGCAGTTTAAGAAAAGAATACAGTGAAATTTTTTTTTGATGTATATTTTCCCATGGAATTATGATATATATACAAAATGGGGTACCTGGAAATTTCTGAGTAGTGACCTGGAAAAGCCAGGGAATTCGATCGTGGCAAATGAGTGGGGACCCTGTTTAAGGTAGAGAAGCACCATTGCATATGTGGAATGTTGCGCGCAAAACTGTGAATAGTGACTGCTCCAGGTGATAGTTTTTTACTATTCATGAACGGAATATGTCGAATACATTAACAGACTCTTATTCGGCCGCATGTTTCATTTATGGAACACAACCTGTCAAAATATCCATAAAGAATATTTAAAATCCCACTACTGACAAATATATGGACGAGTAAAATAATTGATTAAAACTTCCAAGATGTTTGGTGTGATCAACAAGACTTAACATCCCAAATTAATTTTTAATCATGTTTCTCTGTTATCTCTAACTCATTTTCCGTAATATTCTGGCTTCAGTAACATGTTTTCTAATGGTTGTGAAAAAATCACAATAACGAATTTTTTAAAAACAAACAATAATTTATATTTCATAAAAAAATAATAAACAATTTTGTACACAACATGATTCTTCTGCACACGACTAAAAAATACATTATTAAAAAAAAATTCTAAATTCTTTTGGGAAAAACTTCATCGTCGAATGACACCAAACTTGGTGACCCTAAATAGCGATACTGTCCAATCTGGCAGAACTCCTTGGGTATATTCTCTATGGAACCTAAAAGAAAAAAAGAAACGAACTGTTGTATCACGATGATTATTACATGAGAAAAAAAAAGAAAAAGTTAATTAATGCAATAACCATTGTACAGTCTGTATAAACTTAGTATCTGATTAGTAACTGTAATTTGTTCTTAATTATGAAACTTATACTTTTGGAAACAAAACATTTTAAATCTACAATAATTTTAGTAGTCATTTTAAGCGTAATATTTAGCAAAAATTTCTAATCCAGTTCAGACGCATTTTTTAAAAAAAATTAAGGTTAGTGTAAAGCAATATTCTCTAACGATAGATGGAAGCACTACCTCCGTGTGTATAATGTATTATTTTTCGTTCCAAAAAATCGCAGTGTTGTCCCTACAAATTCATGCCTATTGTGTACAAACTTTCAGATAAGAAAGTTATACATTTCAAGACTTCTATCCGTGCAGACATTTTTTATTTTTATGTTTTGTTTCTTATTGAAAGTTTTCACTTTTATAGATTTGAATACTCACAACAACAATCAAGCAAAATAATAATTTACGAAAAAAAAAAATGGCTTCCGACAGTGAAGACACACAGTGGGATCGTTCGTGACTCTGACCGCGAAGAAACAAGTTTGAAAGTGGAATTAGTACGATTATTGTTCAATTTTATCTATTACATTCAGTGATTGTGAGGAAGCTAAAATTACGTGATTCCAACTTGAATACACGTGCTATTATAATATCTAACAGGTATTAGACTTAAAATTCAGGCCTAAAAACTACCAGGTGCGTAAATATGAAACCGGAATTTATGTACAGAAAAGACACAGTGATTGGATGACAATGCTAAGAACTATTTTATTCGAAGTATTGGCCATCGCTAGCGATACATTTCTGCCATCGCTCCGGCAATGTGTGGATGCCAGAACAAAAATACTGTGCCTCTCGTGCTGCAAACCAGTCATCAAGCCATTTCCGTAAGATGTGAAGCGCTGGTCAGCAAGTGCGTGTCCCATGGATGCAAATAAGTGAAAATCGGAAGGCGCCAAGTCTGGTGAGTGAGCCGCATGCGGAAGGATTTCCCAGCCAAACGTCGCAATCGTTTCCTTGACCGGTTTTGCTGTATGGGAGAGTGCATTATCGTGAAGCACAATCATTTTATGTTGTCTTTTGTCATATTCTGGTCGTTTTTCACGCAAAGCTTGATGCAAATCGATCAGTTGTTGTCGGTAACGTTGGGTATTAACGGTTTCGCCAGGTTTCAGCAGTTCATAATAGATCACTCCCTTCTGATCCCACCAAACACAAAGCATTGTCTTCCGTCCATAGCGATTTGTTCTTGCAGTCGATGTCGCCGGTTCTCCTGGAGTTACCCATGATCTTTTACGCTTAGAATTCTCGAAATAGATTCACTTTTCGTCACCAGTCACAATTCGAGGGAGTGATTTCCTTTTGTAACTAGCGAGCAGAATTTCGCAAGCGGTTTTTCGGTTTTCCTGCTGTCGTTCAGTCAATGCATGTGGAACCCATTTTCCCACCTTCTAAATCTTGCCCATGGCTTTTAAACGTATGGAAACTGCTTCTCGTGTGACATTTACTTGATCCGCGAGTTGTTGTTGCGTTTGAGCGTCATCCTCATCCAACAAAGCCTGCAATTCGCTGTCTGCAAACTTTTTCGGTGGTCTTCCACGTTCTTCGTTTCTCACGTCAAAATCTCCACTTTTAAATTTTGTAAACCACGCATAGCACTGTGACTTACCAAGAGCATGATCACCGTAAGCTTCGACAAGCATGCGATGCGATTCTGCAGCAGTTTTCTTCAAATAGTAACAAAAAATCAATGCTGTCCGCACATCGTAGTTTGTAGGTACAAATTGCGCCATGTTCAACGCTATTAAACACTACACTATGACATGAAACTTGTCTGGCTGTGAGTTGCAAATCGTTATCAGCAGTCAAAACAAGCAAGTGGCGCCAAGGACGCAATTTTACGGTAACTAAAGTGACAGCTAACGCCGTCTATGCACAAATTCCGGTTTCATATTTACACACCTGGTAAGCCTTGTTATGAAATTCTACAGAGTGAAGTGAGTTAGTGTTACTCAAAAAAGGTTAGGGCTTTTTTTATGAGTCTCCATACCAAATATGGATGAAGAAAAAAAGGTGCACACCCCATTTTAATCGAAAAAAAAAGCAGAATCCCATAATGCAAACACCAATACAAGATATCTCCAAATACAGAGGATTTTTCTAGAAAAATGAACAACACCACATTAAACAAAAGAAAGCGGAACAGATTATAGTGGCAACTACTCTCGTAGACACCAAATTAATAGAATTTATCATCAATGGTCAAAATTACCAATGTTATCGTTGTGTACAAGGAGAAATTCCAAGTGCAACCGAAAAAACGCAAATAAAGACAATGCGAAATTTGCTAGTTTTAGACACAGTGCAACGGGAAAAAGAAGTGCAAGTGGAGAATTAGCACATCTAGGGCTTTGTACTGCATCAACTAAATGCATAAATTGTAAAGCAAACGATCACATAACAGGTAATCCAAAATGCAAAGAATTTATCTTTCAACACGAACTGAATACGATAATGAAAGTCGAAAACATCTCATATAAAGTAGTACCCCAGAGATTAAGATCTACACCAAGGCAATTTAAAAGTGACGCAATTTTATATTTTCAAGCTTTAACTCACAACCAATCAGAGATGCCGGGAAATAAAAACAAGATGAAAACCGAGACAATAGCATGATAAGCAATTAATCCAACGTAATTCTAATAATAAAAAAAAAAAGCGCCTAAAACCTGGCCTGTAAGTAAAGGATCACAATGATATCATAAAACAAAAAAACAGAAGAGAATCAAAGCCCACAAAGTGATACAAAATCCAAAAACAGATCATTAAATAAAAGAGCCAAGAAACTCTCCTTCCCTGAAGCTCATATGACTACAGTATTATTGATGAAACGGATGCTGAAGACATTATAGCGAAAAGTGAAAAAATTATCCAACAGTGTCAAAATATCGTACAAGAACTAACATCCCAAGAACTATAATTATGTGAAATCATTGTTTTATATCAAACAAATTTTTCACATTTTTAAACTTCAGGAACGACTGAGGTTCCGTTTAAAAAACTATACACCCTCAATATGAGAATATTTTGAACCTTTTCACGCAATGGATAGAACTCTTGAAATGGTTATGGAGCTTCTTCTAGGAAAAGTTTGAACTCTCGAGGCTTGAATTTGTAGGAGCAGCATTGCAATTCCGTGCAACGAAATAAATACTTTTGAGACACGCGGAGGTAGTGCTGCCAGCTACCGTTAGACATCGTTGCTTTACACTAACAACAACGAAAACTATTTAAAGCGAAGAAATTTCTCTTTCCTGCCACCTAGTGGAAACTATGTAAACTTGTGTCAGCTATTTGAAATCTTTCTATTTTAAATATTCTTACATATAAAGCGATCCTCTGTGGATGTGTGTTTTCTGTTCACAACTAACAAATTAGAGCTGCGATTCTACTATTAATCGCAAAGGTTCCGGTCTCTTGATAACATTTTAGCCACGCAAGCATTATTTTTTATAAAAAGGTTGACAACACTGCAGTGCTTAGGTTCGGGAAAGTCCACAGTACTTGTGTTGAATAATGTTTATGCCAAGTTTGGCGCAGCTAGGTTTACCTGAATGGAAATCTAAACAATTGTTTTTTTTAGAAAATGGGCTTGCAACATTGAACCACTGCACCAACCAAGACGGTTCCAGGAGCTCTGAGATAATCTAGTCAAGACCTTTCCAACGACATCTTAAGCGTCTCTCTACACCTTGTAGTTCCTGAGAATTAATTTCTAGACATGGACGGACGGTCACCATGAGCGGGAATAGAAGGTCCCTTTAGTTATACCTTCAACCTGCTTTGTACTACTCTGGTGTAACAGAATTGTACCGAAAACTCTCAGGTGAAGTCCTGACAGCACAAAAAGAAAGAATAAAATGTGATCTACGTTGTCTAAGGTGATGCAGTCTCCATTTTTCGGTGGGTGGAGGTACTTGAGATTTCTCCTTGTCAGCAAAAACCTATATTTAAAGTTACGCACCAAACCTGGGGTATGAGCTGGCCTAAAATATGACATTCTAAGTATCTCAGTAATTATTCTTCTTCTCTGGAAATCGAATTATTCAAACATTGGGATGATGAGAGTGAAAATTAAAACTAATGATTAAATATATTAGAAGAAATCCCTCTACAAACGAATTCGTATTAATTCCTCTCAAACGCTTAATAATTTCCTTTGCAGGACAAAACATTTTCTTCATCAATATTCAGGATCTTCTGTTGAGAATTGGCTTCTGAAAGTATCAAATTACTTTATAAATACATCGAAGTAAATTGTACCAAACTGAAATTGTATGGTACGATAAGGAACATCTTTTAAAACAAAGTATAATCTGACAACAGCGTTGTATAAGTGAAATTTCGTTACGTTTTTTCGACTTGTTCCTGTTTTTAAATCCCATCCTTTTCCTCAAAGACAAAATTAACACGCAATGGGAAATTTATTACCATTTCACAGCTCCTTAACCAATGTTATGAATGAGTCGTGTTTTTAGAAAATCATAGTTGCCAAGCATTTTAGTTCATTGCTACCTTTCGGTAGATATACTACGTATAATTATTCATAATGCCTAAATCTCTTATCTTCAAAGTACACGATAAAAGTCGAGATGTCAACTAGTACGATTTATTTGTATTTTTTTCGATTTTCCCACCTACATTACGAACTTACGATCGCTGTTGTAAAGATTACGAATTTTGCCAGCTTTAAATGATATTTTTCGACGATGATGATACAAAAAAAGGGAAGCAATTTGTAAGTGTGCTGTATGTTACACCAGTGTGTACACAGAAAGAACTGCAGAAGGGAAAAAAGGCTACTGCTACAATTTTCGGTGCTTCAGCTGTAGGAGAAAGAGTGGAAAATAAGGAGACTTAAGAAGATGACTTTCATCATAAGGTCACCAGGAGTTTTACGTAAGAACTTTGCTTTTTTAGTTTAGCCATTACGAATTTGCTTCCTGAAAAGCTGACATCTCTGTAAAATGCGTTCCAGGTAATATTAATATCAAATAGCTGACTGTTCCGAAGAATACAGCATATTTTACAACCATGAGTCTTACATTATACCAGGTGGTTACAATTAAAGTGACCCAGAGCGGGCAGTAAATGAATTTAGGACATTGCTACTTGGTAGATACATTAATGAGGCAATGTGGAAGCGATTTACGCTGAAAAATAATAGTTCATATTTTCTCCATCAGGCGATAATGTGGCGCTGTACAAACAATGAACACGTAGAAATAGAACAGACTGTAAAGACAAGCTCATGACCCAGGCAGAAAAAATCAAACACGTGAGAGAGAGATGTAATATGAACAACTTTATTAGCATCAACATTTTTGTACAGCGCCACATTTTCACCTAGTGGAGAAAATTGAAACTAATTTTTGTTCCAGTGTAAATCGTTTCAGCATTATCGTATTAGCATACCTACAAAGTATCAATATTCTACGTTCATTGCCGCCCGCTCTTGGCCACTGAGAGTAGGGTCACTTTAAGGTTAAGGTAAAGCCAAGATCTCCAACAAAAGATGGCAGCACTACCCCCGTATATGTATTTTTATCGTTGCACGAAATTTCAATGCTGCTCCTACATATTCAAGCCTAGAGAGTTTTAACTTTCAAGGAAGAAATCTCATAAACCAATTCAAGAGTTCGATCAATGTCGGTTTTTAATTTTCTTTTTTGTTCATTGTTATTGGTTTTGATATTTACACGAACAATCAAGCGATTTCAACAATGAAGAAAATTAAAAATTGGCATTGATCGAACTCTTGAATTGGTTATGAGCTTTCTTCCTTGAAAGTTAAAACTCTCTAGGCTTGAATTTGTAGGAGCAGCATTGAAATTTCGTGCAACGATAAAAATACATTAGACATATACGGGGGTAGTGCTGCCATCTTTTCTTGGAGATCTTTGCTTTACATTAACCTTAATTGTAACCACCTGATATTGAGCTATGGTATAGTACACTCAAGCTAGCATTTATCTACATTTGAAAATCTTCAGCAGTTTTTCCCTTTTTTTTTTTAATCCAACCAAACTCACCTGGCAACTACTTCAATGAACAACAAGACGTTATTACCTCTATCGCTTGCCCACTTTAATGCTAAGAATATCATATCAACATCACAGAACCTTCTTTCTGAAACAACAATAGAAACCATCGTAAGACAAAAAAATCCAATACACTCAAATGTCTCTATATCATTTGGCAACATTGCTTATTCAAAGAACAGTTAACTCGTGGTAATATTATATTTTTGAATACAAAAATATTTGTAATTTTTTAGATGCGCAATACGTTAATATTAACAGAGAACACACGTAAAAGATGAATATTTAATATTTCTCTTTATCCTCACGTCAACATTTTTTTGTGTTAGAAAAAAGTAATTAATTTATATGTATTCTAAAAGTGAATACAAGGTGAAAACTGTATAGAAATGTGACAACAGATGAGTCTTCCCTCTACAAACGAATAAATCATATCTTGTACGTGTCCCATTGTCCTCTAATCTGGATCCACCAAGCTACTTACCTTACCTAAACACGCTCTTACATTTCTCAACTTTTCAGCGTTTTTAGAAACAAGAGAAACGAAAGTAAGGATTCGCCCTGATCTTAATTGAAGGTACAATTCGGACACTCTGCTTGTGATTTTTTAAATTTAATTTTTAAGGCCGGATGGATGATGATGAGATGTATTGGTGGAGTGAAGAAAGTGGCAGTCCGAGAAAACCCACGCAC
This sequence comes from Lepisma saccharinum, assembly GCA_022664845.1. Classification (NCBI taxonomy): domain Eukaryota; kingdom Metazoa; phylum Arthropoda; class Insecta; order Zygentoma; family Lepismatidae; genus Lepisma; species Lepisma saccharinum. The sequence goes on from JAGDQP010001886.1 coordinate 41,466, forward strand.
ACAGTCTTTGTCTACCACAAAGCCCTCACGGCATGAGCAGGGACCGAACCGACGTCCCCTAGCACCATAGCTAAGCGCTTTGCCACCGTAACACTTTGCTTATGTTGATTAAAAACAGAATTTTTCCGTCATAATGACCGGCGTGAGCTGGGTTTCCAATAGATCCCGATTTAACTAAAGTACACCTTATTTGATTCCTGGTAATGCTTGGATCTCACCGTCGCAAATGGTACTGGGGTCCATTCAACGTAATGTAAAAGTGATTGGACTGAGTAGGAATGGCTGAGCAGTTGAAGTGTTAGGTTAGATTACGAAAATGTTACATGATGTATCCAAAGACGCCATCTTGGATCCAAAATGGCGGACCTAAAAATCCATGTTCGACACCGTTTGAGCTAGAGATACGAAATTTGGCATAAAGGTATATATTAACTAGTAGTTTAAGAAAATATTACAAAATTTTAGGAAATTCGCCATCTTGGAACCAAAATGGCGGCCCAAAAAATCATTTTCGACACCGTTTGAGCTAGAGAAATGAAATTTTATTTGAAGGTGTACCTTCACGAGTAAGTCACGATAATAAAATAAAACTTTTAAAAAGTCGCCATGTTTAATCCAAAATGGCCGCCAAAAAACTTCGAGATCTACCTCAGCCTGTAGGCCTGCCGAAAGGAATTTTTTGTTTTATCGTATCTCATACTGCCTTTTGTTCAAATGTTCCATACTACTGTACCCATAACACTTATATGTGGTCTCCGGAACGGAATAAAAATCAAATCAAATCGGCAAATGCTTTGACTATTTTAGTCTAACTGAAGGGTTTTTGTCGGTACTCAGTAGTACGTAATTTCACCATGAAATAAGAGATTGAAATTCAGTTTTAAGTCTCCGTAGAGTTTACCAGTTTCCAATCTTTCAAGTTATATTCATTTTAAAGTTATAGTTACGAATAAGTATGAAATAATGTTCATCGCTGAGCAATTGAACACAAATTTGAACAGCAGTGAAGTGAAGATTTTCAGTGAAGATAATTTTTGTCCAGTTTAGAAGAAACACTGTTAATTTTCAACTGTGGAAAGTAGGGACAAAAACGGAAAACAGTTTTCAGCTGTGTTACAGATGTATGATTAGAGATTATATACCTGGGCTGAAATATTACCTTATTTTGTTTCTACTAACGACATTCTGCCAATTATTAGATCCACTGCTTAATGCTAACAGATCGCCCTGAAAAAAATAATCAATGAAAAATAAAGACATTTTGATTAATAAACACAACGGACACATTGAAAAAAATTTAAAATAAAAATACTTTTGGAATATAACCACACTTGGACATTGTTTCCAAATTGTCACAAACGATATGAATGCTAACGCAGTCAGTTGTCTGATCAAAAAATACAGTCTAAAATTTATTGTTTCCACACTACGTATATCAACGTCGTCTTCAGACTTACCTACTTGAATACATTTTTAACGACTCCTCAGGTATTTAAGTCATGATTCCCACGCTTTTATCCAATTTAAAATCTTCATATGTTTATATATATATATATATATATATATATACCAAAAACATCCATGAACATAATTGGAAATGCTTAATCAAAATTACTAATTATGTAAACAACATACAAAAAGAGTTTTTCTTAAGTAGTCTCCTCACTCCCATGACCGATTTTTTTTTTTTAAGGGAGTCAGTCTGTACATTTTTGTCTTTGATGCCTGTGTCTGCATTTGATTCTGTTTGTACTGGATATATGTACTTGATAGTTTTTTTTTTAATTCACATTTACTATTTAATTTTCTATACATATCCAGTACAAACAGAATCAAATGCAGACACAGGCATCAAAGACAAAAATGTACATCCCTTATATATATATATATATATATATATATACACACACAAAAAAAAAGCAAGACTAACAACAGAAATATATGTGAATCAAAGTAGTCAAAAATCAACCTGACGACCATACAGAGAGTATCATTCGTATTTACAGCAGATTTACTTCCAGTCTAAATGTGGCGATTCTTTCCTTCGTTTCTCAGTACCTTCTCGGAGAACATTCAACTTTGTAAGCAGTTTGAAATCCAAATTCTAGTTCCGCTCATTTGCTTTTCTTTCTAAAGCAATACTTGCGTCATAATAAGAAGCGAAAATTGACTAATCCGTAAACTAGAATCCGTAAACTAGTTATTCCTTCAGCGAACAACATGGTCATGCGGGAAATTCACGTCGGTATGAGACTCAGATTTGATTTCAGCAAGGGTTTAGCTTTCTTCTTTGAAACCAGTTTATAATTAATTGCAGGTATCAAGTAAAACCATTTTAAATAAACTCATCTTTCAATGTCCGTATACAGGGAATCCTCGTATAGTTGTCAAAGAATATGCAAATTAAAAGAAAAAAAAAATGCACGAGAATATTTTCGAACCTAAATTCAGGTCTTATTTCAGTCGTTGTAAAAGGAACAAGGACATGGGAATTGAAAGGGTAAAAAAAATGCAGTGGATAAATTTTATCTAGAAACATATGAAGTTCACGAAATAACAGTTGAACACCAAAAGAGTTGTCAATTTGTGAACCCGTTCGATATAGTAATACATCGAACTGTAATTAACAGCTCAGACTGCATTTTTTTCACTGTTTACAAGTAAAGCTAAAGTGGGTTAGGTTAAGTTAGAAAAGTCAGGTTCGTTTTTTTTTTCTATATATAGCCTACGCATTCTGAAACTTTACACAGTTGACACGTTCCTATACTTACTGTTGGGTGGATTACTAGATTGAACGACTCCTGTCAATTTGCTGGATAGTATAATGTGACAATCCCAACCAGGAGAAAATTGGCTGAAAAGTTAACCAAAGTGTCTTAAGCTAAACCTGTTAAAAACTTTAACCAAAATGGTGCTTTTTTCACATTTCCGTATGTGATACTGATTCACGAAGGAATTGTCAAAAAATCTGTGTGTGTATGTTAAGTAACGAATGCCTATCCTGACTGAGTATTTTTAGTCATACCAGGCAAATGCCGGGATGGTACTACTAACTAGGCCCTGGTCGACTAACCTTCCAACATCCTCCCATCACCTTATCCCGGCCTGAGATGCCTAAAAGCCATAAATAAATTCAAATTCAAACTAAATCATCGCCCTTTGAGTAACAATTTCCTATAGTTCTCAATGTGTATGTCTAGACTTGTCACAGCGCCATATACAGAGCTACCGCACCGCCTCTAACAAATTTAAGATAAACACGCCTTGTTTCTTGCAGGATGTGGACGAATAGTTATTTTATTAATCTAGTCTTTTTAAAAAATTAAATGTAACGTTCGTCAAAATCCTACGAGTGAGTGATGAACATGATGGTGAAATGTACGGATTCTTCGGGGCAAATAAATTAGTTCCAAAGAACCTTCAGAAAATACGAAACAACTTACCAGCTAAGCGATGAAAGCGAACTTTTTTAGGTAACGTAAGCTGAATATCCTCTAATTCAAGTCCTATATGACGTCTTTGTTCATCAGTCCACATCGTTTCTACTTCGCCTCTTAATTTGCCCAGAGCCTTTCGTGTGAGAAGTCCAACAAGACCGTCGAACATATTTTGGGATATAAGCTTTGTAATTGTCGAGACAGCCTGAAAAAAAAAAAAAAAAACACGCATTACTAAGCTTTAATTGATAATACTAAAATGACTTGAAACATAATTGATTTAAAGAAACAAAAAGTTTCTCAACAAACTAAGCAGTTTTAAGATAATTCTTTATGTTAATGGTTTTTAACTGGGGGTCACGAAGCATTTGGAATTGATTTTTAACCAATTCTTCTTTTAGTTCAATATTATTTCGTGCTCAACAGAGCTGAAACAGGGTCACTTTCGGTGACCCAGCCTGACCCAAAGATACGTGAACGGTTTGAAACCTTGACCCGGTTTGGGAAACATAAACAAATGGAAATTTCGGCGTCGTTTCTTTCGTGCTCTGGGGATAGCATCTCCGGTCCTGATCACCCCTAAAAAAAAAAAAAAACACTGTTCAAACGGAAGTTTAAACACACTATTTTGTCCTCCGAATTACCGGATCTAAATATAGTCACCGTGTCAGACCGGGTCCGAAGCCCAGACCCGATGATCCGTTTCAGTTCTGGCGCTCAGATAATGAAGGTTCCAAGAGCCTTGCATATGCACATAAATAAAAATTCTCCTTTCTGTGGAAGACAGAAATAGATTTTGCACATCATTCAATATCATTCCTTCATGGCTAGTGCAATAGATTGAGAAAGTGTTTGGTCCACCGGAGGGTGTATTAAAAGTGTAACCCGCCATTTTCCAACAGTAGTAACTAATAAATTATAGACGAGGTTTGCCTAGAGATGATGTAAGCACTAATACTACGTACTACCAAATAATCAGTATTTTGGGATAAATGGTAGCTCACATATTTTAATCGAGGCTTCCAGCAAAACCAGCGACTTCCGTCTCATGTTCTTGCTCCGTGCTCATCATCCTGGGTTCAAGCGTAGGAGCAAGGAAAATATTCCCTGGTCAAAGAAGCAACGATAACACATGGTCATTGTTGCGTAAAAGGAAGGAAAAGTAATTTTTTTAAAAAAGCTTCAATGAATAGTACACTTTCTTGCGCCCCTTAAGTTTCAATTTTATTGAAATTTTTGAAGATTTCTCATTGCCTCTTCGTATGCCCAGTTTTATTAAACAAAGTATACTTAGCATTGTTACGATCAGCGAAAAAGTACCGAGAAATTCAGTCAGTGCTTCAAATAACTCTGAAACAAGATACAGATAGAAACAAAGGGTAAAACCAACAACAATAACCATTGAACAGTAGAACGTTTTGTTCCTGTTCCAATAAAATAGATGTTTCGTTCAATTTGAAAATAGTAAATCGTGAACTTAATTAAAAACATATTGTATGGATTCAAATTTTTAGAACTGTTTTGAGGCGCGCACTCATAGATTAAAATCGAACCGCCGTAGTTCAGTGATAGAGCGTTTGCGTAGCATTCGGGAGGTCGTGGATTCAACCTCAGCGGCCGACCATCCTGACTCAGGTTTTCCTTGTTTGTTTGTTTTTTCTGTCACACCAGGCAAATGCCTGGATGGCACTTTCAACATAGGCCCTAGACAACACCTTCCCGAATCCTTTCCCCTCCCCTATTCCGACCTGAGCCTTAGATATCTAAAGGCCATAAATAAAATTCATACATTGAGGAGAATAAAATGGTGTGAAAATAATGGAAACAAATTTTTCCTTCCATTCTTCTTCACTGAAAAACGCGTCCCGAGAATCAATTTCGGGACACCGGGACGCACATCTTAATTCCAGTATAGTCCCGATTTTCCAGGACGAATAGTATCCCTATGTAAATATCAAAAACAAAAAAAGTTCCTAAGAAGAAATGCAAAATTTTGCGAAGTTTTGGAGCTACAGGCACTCAAAGTTTGGCGGCATCGTCACAAATGACGTCATAGCTATTAACACACAGTGACGTAAATTGAATCGGGTTAGCAAATCGCACTCGAAGGGTACTCCAAAGGAACATAGTTAAGCGTACCTAATTGGGTTGGTACAAAACCATCTTTGAAACAGCTCATAAATCCAGACCTGACTGAAACAAAAGTAATGCAAATCTATATCAACTTACCATTACTTACCATTTTGGCTCCTCTTCGAAATTCCATTTCACTAAATGTTGGATCCCACACTCGCCTAAGCATATAAAAATCCAATTTCGTCACTATCCATGTAAAAGGATTCTGCATGTATATTAATTTAGGCTGAGGCAACTTTTCCGATTGGTCCATAGCTGAACTTACATGAAAGTATCTGTCACCACAAACATTGCGAGAATTCACCGGACTATTTGAACATAAAAAATTCTTCACACCAGCACGAGAACGTGGTATCCGATTTTCAGGAAAAGTTCTGAAAAAAGTTGATAAATTACTATTTACACTATAATTTCCTGTAAAATTCGCTAATTTTCTCGTTGTATTATTGTGGAATCCAATCATCACATGGGCTGGCACTTTCTCGTGAACAATTGGAGTTTGTTTCACATACGAACTAAGCTGACATGGCAAACGATCCAAAATACGTGTGTGACATTTATAATTTCTCAGTAGTCGAAAAGTCATGGTCACTGGAAGAAACAGAGAAAAGAACATAAAGGTTAGGATAACAAAACTTAAAACTTTATCATGTATTTCATATTGTACAGAATTATACAGTAGAGGCAACCAGCCAGTAATGGGCACTTTTTCGCAGTGTTCAAAGTGGGAGCGGGTGGGGGGAAGCAGAGACAGTATGTTTTCTTAAAACTTTACCGCACACGCAGTGTTTAGGAAGTTACTTAAATGAGAAACATAATAATATCTTGTTTGAGCATACCTAGATAGCTCACAAATATACCTAAAATATTTGACTTTTATTTAAAATAAGGAACTTACCACATCACCCACTCTCGTAAGACAATTGAAATCACTTGATTTTTACTCTGTATGATGAGTTTCACCAAATTACCTTAAGGTTAATGTAAAGTAACGATCTCCAACAAAAGATGGCAGCACTGCCTCCGTATATGTCTAATGTATTTTTATCGTTGAACGAAATTTCAATGCTGCTTCTACAAATTCAAGCCTAGAGAGTTCTCACTTTCAGGGAAGCAAGTTCATAATCAATTCAAGAGTTCATCGATGCCGGTTTTTAATTTTCTATTTTGTTCATTGTTGAATGAGCTTCAATGTTATAGGTTTTGAGACTTACAGGAACAACCAAGCTATTTCAACAATGAAGAAAAAAAGAAAATTAAAAATTGGCATTGATCGAACTCTTGAATTGGTTACGAACTTTGTTTTCTGAAAGTTTGAACTCTCTAGGCCTCAATTTGTAGGAGCAGCATTGAAATTTCGTGAAACGATAAAAATACATTAGACATATACGGAGATAGTACTGCCATCCTTTGCTGGAAATCATTGTTTTACATTAAACCATTACGTTCGTTAACTAACTATTTGTCAATTCTTGAAGGTTGGTGAGACCCATGAATAGTGTTATTTTATAGTATTGGAGAAAATTATATATCATAAGCTCCAAGCCCACTAAAGAAAATTTGCTTTAAGGTTGAGGTTTGCACTTTATAATATATACAAGATTGAATTTACTGGATTTAGAAGACGTACCAACAATATTAGAGGTTGAATTAGGAGACTTTCGTTTTAATAATCATGCACGAAAGCGACGCCATTAGCTCAACTGTGAATAAATAGCACTCCGAAAGCATTGCCTTCCTAGCGCAGTGACTCGAGCGTCAGATAGCTATGCTGGAGATCGTGGTTTGCTTCCCGTCCAGGACAAATCTTTTTAAGTTTACCTTCAAATTACGAACTCATTATAATTTATACTGTATTTACCTGACAGCATGCCATTTTCTAGTGACGATATGCTTGTAGTCCGAAAATTTCAGAGTCGGTATACTCTCAGTCCTAGAAAACCAAAGCCGGTATGGCATTCTGGCACATACCGTCTCGCTTCGACCACTGCTTTTTTGTTAAACTTTGGTAAATTTTATTTTGTATGGGCCATTCTAGTATCCTTTGACTTCAGCCCGTCACGATTATCCGTTATGTTCTAGTTAACATCTATGCTCTAGCCGGGATCTTCGAGTCAGTGGTATAGCGCCCTAACTTACACGACTACTAGGTCGGCCACTGCTTACACTCGTGTAACAAAAGTTAAAATTTGTGTAATTTCAACAAATGTTAGTATTTATTGCTGGAATCTCAGTTGAACATACCTTGGGAATCTGTACTTTCATTTAAATCTGATGCAATGTGGCGCAGATGCATCCAAAGTAGTAAATTTCATGTCGGAGTGAAAGTGAACGGTTACAGCCAGCAATGGGCGTAGAAAATGTCAGTAATGAGTACTCTACATAGCAGTAGTGGGCACTTCAGCGATTTTAGGTACAATGCAGGACAACTCAATTGATGTACGATTCAATTAATTTGAAAAATATTTGTGTTCCTTAGATAAGGTTAAGCCAGGACTTTTCTGCCATTAAATCAATGACAAGTATCATAAAAGAAAGCAAAACGTGTGTTAACATTGTAATAAGTCTAATACTAAACACAAAAAGAAAGTTTCGCCCGAGCCAAAGATGCCTAAATATATTAATTTCAATTCAGTTTGTTATGGCCTATGCATTATTAGGAAAATTAAAGGAGCGTTTTTGGAGTTTCACAAGGTGGACGCTAGATGTCTGTACTTTTGGTACCTGAAAAGCGAAGTGAGTAACTTCTGTATTTGAAAATAATTTAGTGTTTTTTAACGTTTGTTAATGACAGATGAATAAAGGATAATAATTAGTGTTTAAAGAATAAACTAAGAACAAAGAAGGATAATAGATTTTATATGGTAAACTTTTAGGTACACCGAAAAGATGTACGGACCAAATATGTAAATGGTTCATGGCGGGAACTTCAAACTAGAGGTGAATTTAATAGTTAAATGTTTTGTCTTTAACCCTCTGAATAAATACCTTTATTTTGACGCCATAGACGTTTGATTATAGTTAGACGTTTTGGAGCATTTGTTTGTGGTTGCGGTGGCTGCTTTAAGCGCCGTGCAATTGCTTACGAATACCTCTAAACATATAGTTAACGTAGCCCCACTACGGTGTAGCTTTGGGGCATGTTTTTAGATAGTGATTGGTCATTCTATGACATCGAAGGTAACCTATCAAACGACCCTGAAGATTAGCCGGAGCAAACTAAGAAGACAGAAAGGTCTCGTGACAGTAAAGATAAAAAGCCGCCGCACAGCAGCAACACACGAGGACCCATTACAAGTTCAATTGAAAATGAAAAGAAGGTTATAAATTTGGAAAGTACGTCATTGTACACAGTATCGTAGTAAATATAAGCAAGTAAAAAAAAAAAAAATCTTGTTAGTCTAAAATAAAATACTAGTGTATTCGAAGATAATGCATAATGACCTACCATATTGTTTACAGATTTTAAGTGACATGAATCTCTTTCACTCCAGATACCATTAAAAAAAAAAAGAAAATAGTAAAACAATAAACAGAGGGTTACATTACGCATTGTTTATGTCCATAATTAGTTCTCATATATTTTACCTAAAGTTACAAAAAGTATCAAAACTCAGTCCAAAGACACACCTTTCCCTTCTATCAATGTGTTCCTGATTGTACACTTTCAATTTAATTATCTTTGACACTGGGCACGGGGTGCCCATTACATGATCCTGGCAGCTTTACTGATCCAATTATTGAGCATTTCGCAAGAAAATGCTTTCAGCTGAAAATTTGGTTAATACGGCGTAAGGATAGTATCTTTAATTTTTATATCACACGACAAATAAAAAATAAATTATTTTCCTTCTAGAATTTTTGAAATTTTATTAAAAAAAAAAAAAAAAAAAAACTTAACTAAAAAAAAATCTTCAATATTCATCTATTCGTTACTGTAGATCATGACTCGTTTGGTTTCACTCGTCATTTTACTGTTACACCAATTGAATTTAAATTTAATTTTTAAGGTCTTTAGGCAACTTTGGTTTAGGCCGGATGGATGATGATGATGATTGGTGGAATGAAGAAAGTAGAAGCCTGAGAAAGCACACGCACACGGTGTCTGTCCACCACGAAGCTCACATGGTACGAGCAGGGTTTGAATTGACGACACCAAGCGCCAGAGGTAAGCGATCTAACCACTGAGCCACCGCAGCCGCCACTGTGACACCAACAACTGAAACAGTCTATGACGGACCAATCACAGGAATTCTTACATGCTTGATAAATCACGAGAACATTAGAATTAAAAAAAAATCATGGGTAAAAGTTGTAGTAGTACCCATAGCTGGTTGGTTCACCCGCTACAATGGAGTAAAAAAAAAAAAAAAAAAATAAATAAATAAAGACACTGGAAAATATATGAACTATAAGATAATATAATCTACGACACAGCTCTCCTGGTGCTGATTTGGCAGAATCTGTATCGGCAGCGACAAGAAAGCACATGCTGCTGGCCTCCTGACTGAAGTTTTTCTGTTTGATTAGCCGAATTAGGGGTTGGGTCAGTTCTACAATCGACCGCTAAACTTCTAGTCAGCGCTAAGTTGAGGCCAACTCTCATTCTGGGTACTCTTATTGACCAAAATCAGACTTCGCGTCAACTTAGCACTGACAAGAAGTTTAGCGGTCGATTGTAGAACTGACCCTTAGGATCCTGGCCGTTACCTTCCCGTAGGAGGGTGTTCGTCCAAGGATATTATGAAGGGTGTCAACGACTCGTTCAGACTTGAGCTGAGTCGAGTTGCTATCAGTAACTGTTTGAGTCGAGCCGGAACTCTGAACGTGCTAGTCAAGCCGAGTCGCTGCTCAGAAAGGCTCACATTACGAATCGGTTGTAGTGAGTCAAGCTCGAGAAGTGAATCGATTCGAGCGGATTGACTTCACTAGATATTATTCCTCACATGTCACTGACTTAGGCAGCAGATGCCTGTGAATCCGATAAATGTCAATTAAATGAATAACGTTCCATAGAACCATGAAATAATGTAATAATACTCAATGAGTAGGCCAGAATGCGAAACAATGGAAGAGGGAGATACCCCCTTCCCCCACTAAAGCAACGAAGGCAAATCCTCGCACCCTTACACTCTCCTAAAATTGTATTCATTGAGTTAATTCTGTTATTGTGCTCTTGATTTTTGCATCTATTTATACAAGCAAACATTCAATTCGTGTATTTCACAAAGAAGGTGAAATTTTCTTCGCCCCTCCCACTGTATCTGGGACGATTTTGACACCCATCGGATGCACACTAGAGAAATAAGAAAGGTTCAAATCAAATCCTGATTACGCTGCTCATCATGAATGTACTTATCTACGGACTTTCTTCACGCTCACCACGAAGCTGGCGGCGGGATAATTGACACCTACCTCTAGACAGATGTCTTCAGCAACAGCATCCCCTTCCGGACAAAATGTCAATTCAGCACAAAAATGCAATGTTAAAAAAATCCAATCATTCAAATGTTTACAGAAGAACGATCATTGTAGATTTAGAGTATACGCGAATTCGAATCTTGTCCATGATAGTTATTCTGAGTTTCCACTCCACCTTATTTTTTTTATTTTGATGTGCAAGACTGACTGCTATGCTTTAAGTCAACCACGAGTCTGAGGGATGACGTCCAGGCAAAAGAATGGGGAAGGTAGCAGTCATGATGTTAGTTAAAGTACCACACCGGCCGGCAGCAGGACTCCAGCCGATTCGAAGTCCGCGACGAAAACTAGTAGACCACAGGGGCTGTATGTTTTCGCCAAGCAAATTCAGGAATGGTATCTTGAATTTTCCGAACGAATGCCTATTTTTCCTCCATTGCGGCCGGTGTTTCAGATTTAAAAAAACATATATTTATGGCTCTTTCGTGCACACTCACTCTCTATATTAAAACTAAACGCTTTCGCCATTCGTAAGTAGTCCAACACTCAACTGCTCTATCTTCCCAGTTAACCTACTTTCCATTTATTACCCCGCCCTTTTTTTTTTTTCACGCCTCACAAGTGGACTTATCCATCTTTCCTGTAAACTGTCTTTATTTCTGGATGGGATGTGCGAAACTTAACCCGCAAATTGATCGAACGTTATTGTCCGTGGAAGTGGAACCAGTTTGCACTGGTTACAATTTTTCAATAAGTTTAATACTCGACTAGATTAGAATAGATGTTTATTGCATTCCGGCGACCACAGAGGATTGCTGTTGAGCAATGTGGTATGGAACATGTCACATTATTACAAGCAATTACCAACGATTATTAAAGATTCTCACATAGGCGGTCACGCAATACAATGACAATAATGAGGTAATATGGTAACTCTAACAAACATGATATGAAAGCCAAGCAGAGTTGTTACAGTAATGGGCAAGTCAAAGACTCATGGTATGAAAAACACACAGAAAAACTTAATTGTAGCCGTCACCCGAGACTGGAACCCGAATCTCACAGCTGTGGCTGGGCATTCTATCATTGTAACACCACGGAATGGCCAACTTTTTGTATATATGGGACATTTCTTGCAACTCAGCAGATTAAGAGTGGAGGTTTTGTCAAGGATTATTACTGTAAATCATACAGTGGTGAAGAGAATGATATGTAAACACAAAGGCTTTGTGAAGTAGCTGTTGAAAAACAATTGCCACGAGCTGGATTCGAATCCGGTTCTCGCAGCAGCCAAGTGGAGGAGCATATCATGGTACGTTAAAGCTGAAAACTATTGCAGGAAATGCAGTAGTAACGTGAGAATTAGAGGAGCAATATTAGTTATAATTTCCAATGCAGGATGCAAAGAAATAAAACTTGTGATTAAGATAAAATGAGCAGTAACAGCATGCCCGTCTCGATACAGGGAAGCCTCTTATCATCGTCACAACTAAACTTAGCTGTTAAGAAACTGATAAATTAGTTACATCAAATAGAACCTGAAGATTTATAAAGGATACAGTAAACTGTGTAAAAACGTTCTGGTGTAAATAGCCAGAAGGTGAAGAGTTAAAAGCCAATAGTACGTATAAATGGCCCTAGATTCCAAAAATTAAAATGAAAAGGCTGTAAAGAGGCCTTCTCAATAGATAAAATAATAAAGGTAAAGCTATCCCCTGTGCGATACGCACGCGCCGTGAACGGTGCATGGGGGATGTGAAGGTAGCGCTCCACATTTTCTTGACCTACGGTACGAAGTGAGGTGGGGTGGTCAGTCCCACGCTCGACCGCCTTTACCTTCCCAAAACGCCCAGGAATACCAAGGACACTCTGGTATTCAATTTGATAGGAGGCTGAGTGCACCTCAGACCGCCAGGCTTGGGAACACAGAGAGAAAAATCTCCAGTGCCCTGGCCGAGATTTGAACCCGGGCCGCCCGATTTGTAGTCAGACGCGCTACCGTTTGAGCCACGGCGAGTCATATATATAAAATAATACATTATAAAAAATAACAGACATAATCGTCCTGCTATACCTGTTTCTTGGAGATACATAAAGACTTTATCTAACATTAGGATTATGCCCAAGGGCTGACGCTACGACATTGGGGGTGTTATACGTATTCTGATCCAGAACACTCTGAAAGCGTGTGACGAATACCGAATACTTAAAACTTCATTGTACTCATGACAGTGCGGCTCTGTTCGAACCGCGGTTCGTATCGGTGTGAACCGTGGATCTGTTCGAACCGCGGTTCGTATCGGGTCGACTCGGTGTGAACCGTGGATCTATTCGAAAAGCGGTTCGTATCGGCTCGGCTCGTTTCGGTTAAGCTCGGTTTAACCACGACTCAGCTCGCTGTGAGCCGCGGCTGGATTCGGCCCGGCTCACTGTGAGCCTACGCTCGGTTCGGCTCAGTGCGAGCCGTTGACATCCCTATAGTCCTATCCGTAGGCGACATAAAAGAACCTCTTCACGCCTACTAGCTCGACAAGACTTCCATGGAGTAGTAACAGGAGAAACCTCATGACTCCATGATATCTACAAGGGAACACATCTTCCAGCAGATACAGTAGTTTATTTTATGGTGGTAATTTGACGTAAAAGAACCTAACCTAGATCGCTTCCCTTCCGCACGTGACATTGAACATTCAGATAATCTACCAAACATGCTATTATACATGAACTGTACGTAAACGGTGTCTTCGCCCTCTTGCTCCTCACTGTTTCGTACAGTAACATGCGAAACTATTAGGGACGTTAGGCGCGTAACAATAACCAAAAGGTAGTAAAGTAGAAACAGGTTGGAATTTCATAGTTTCCAGCAAAATCAATAACGGCGCGATAGTGCACGTAAAACCAGTGAGATAAGAGGGCCGAAGAAGCGAGATCCCTTATCTCCCATTACTCCACAAGGAGTAATGTGTAAAATGTTGAGAATAATAACTGTATGGTGGAGTTCGTGGCAGTCAAAAATGTACAAATTACAAGAGAAATCTAATGTTTGCAACGTGTGGGGAAGTGTTGAAATGCTAAATAAAACGACGTTTTGAATCATGAAACTGTGAAGGAACGAAAACTACGTAGGACTATTTCACTACTTCCCCATTGAGGGCAGACACATGGAATGAGTATTGATCATATACATCATGTATAGCAAAAAAAAATGTCTAACCTAACTTTAACTAACCCGTCTTCGCTCTATTGACATTATATCAGTGATTTTTGTAGTAAAACGTGTGTCATTCATAATACGACGTAACTGTTTTGATCAACTCGAGTGTGTATGTAACAAAAAAATAACACATTACTTTTCGTAACATTTTGGATTGTTTGTTATCGGTAGACGTTTGTAGAAGTGCCTGTGTGGTTTGTTTGCAACGAAATTGGTGCTATAAAGCGTACATAAAGCAAAATATGGGACAACAGCTGGCTGCCACAAACTGCACCAGAGATCTTAATAATAACTATCCACCAAAACTCGCAAGGAAGAAGCAATGAAAAGTGAGCATTGGAATTATCCAAGGCTTGTCCGTAAATTTATCTAACCTAAAATATGACAGATGTGTTGATTTTTATAACTGGGTTGAGCGTTCGTTAAACTCTAAACTATTCATACTACATTTGCGCACGTTAAAGCAATACAGAAAGGTAAACAGAAACAAATAACGGTTCTTATTCCGTATCGGGCGGCCAGTCTAACCTCACCAAGAAAATCTGCAAAATGTTTTAAAATCTTATAAAAATTTTTTGGACCCCCGATTCGTACATAATACCCCAAATAACTTATTGTATTGTAGACTACATATTAATACCTATGACTGTATGAATAACAGAGTGAGTGGAAGTTGTGGCAACACGATACACGTAACTACGCTGCATACGATATAATTGCACTGAAATTGTAATGGGCATTACTATAGTAGTGACGGACCATTTTTAAAATCACTAAAACTACTACAGTTAGCCCTTGTAATGAGTTGTGTTCAACCTGCAAGATTTCTTAAGAGAAAAAAATATTTATTTTGCTGACGAGTTTTCGTGTGGAAGCACTCTGGTCTAGACCGTCATACAAGAATAGACATGTTTAACTTTATGTAACAATACCTAAGAACGTAAACCCTTTTTTTTTTTTCTGAAACTACGAAAATTAATCTCCACGTAACGGACTTTCACAAATATGTAGATTACGATTTTCTGATGATAATAAGAACCTGTCAAATTACATTTATTACACATTACTAGGCCTACAGAAAACTCAACTACAAGCGAAGAAACTGTCGCTTCTAATAGTATACTGACCACAATTATTTTCTAATTCAAACCAAAAGGTATCACAAAACAATCTTGCTTAGTAATTCATTCCTGTAAATTTAGTTTATAAGATGCCAGCCCATAAGTTACATTTTACGTTTTGCAGACGAAATAAAATTCTCAGCTGACCATGATGACTCGCATATATGCTGACATCTGTTGTTAAAACTAGTTAGAACAAATGAAGGTCAAAATCATCGTTGCAGCCATACAATAAGTATCATGTTTTAAGCAGATTGAGATTTCAGAACATTGAAGCCTTGTTTTGTCTTCTTTTGTGTATCATTGACCATTTATAAATGACGTGTAAGAGCACGTCATATATGAATTTAATGCAATATATAGTCATGTTACAATAACTTTATCGAGCTTACAATTTTTGGGTTAACTTCCAAAGTTGGTCGGCCGTTTCTAGTAAAATTTAGAAAATTTACAGGGAAGAAATGGATAATTTGCTCATTTGTGTGGCTAATAATATATAAAAAGAACGAAAGTTGAGTTTATTTTATTGTATAATCGGTGATAAACATGGAATTATTTGGGAAGCGGAGGGAACTACTTGGCGGAAGGTTACCATATGACTGGATTGTATGAAAGATACGAGCATTTATATTGTGAACATTGCTTCAGGTTAAAAGAACTTTGACGTATATGAGAACAGAAAGTGTAAAGTGTAAAGATTCATGACCGCACCAAACCTTACCTAACCTCCACGTTCCCATGGTCACTAATTTTAGATGATGTACGAAAAATGCAATTATTAATAATAAATGTGAACAACAGAAAATCAGTGAACTGGACGTAAAGATTGATGATTTTTTAATTTTCGTAGTTTTCATCAGGTTTTTAGTCAAAAACCAGACGGCCGACCAACTTTGGCAGTAATGCCCAATTTTTTGTCAACTATAACATATTCAGTAAAAAGTTTATGTATCAAAGATCTTTTTCCCCTTAAGAATACAAAAAACAGTTGAGAGTATTTCTAGCTATGTTTTTACAGACCACTATGTTCTTTAATTGCAGATTGTATTTCGTACGGCCACTACCCACATAGCAGAGTACGTCCCTGGGACGTTCCATTTACATCCCATTACCGTCAGAATGGTCCTGCTCCCATAGCGATGTCCTAAGGACGTCCGTGGGATAACTCTGTGGGCAAAACAAACAGTTCATCCCGTATGGATGTCCCCCGGAAAGCCGTGCGGGATTACCTACCTGGAATTTCTATAAATTAAATCGACCTTACTATTATTATTATTTAATTAATTATAACTATACGAGGGATATGCCTTCGTATAGTTATACGAAGGACTAATTATAACTATACGTCCCATGGATGTAAACGGGACATAAACAGAACGTCCTACGGACGTCGTGATATCCTGCCAGGAGATCCGTCAGATATCCCTGGGACGTCATTTTGCTATGTGGGTAGGCTTCACAAGTTATTCTATTTAAGATTACATTCAATAAATAACATATAGAAATAGAAATTTTGGTACAGATAATAACCATGAGAGAAGATTGGTTTTATGAATGACGTTTGACATAAATAAAAAAACAACAGGACTATGATATAAAACAGGGGCGGATCCAGTCTGAATATTGGGCGGGGGGGCGGTCGTTTGAACTCAAACAAGGTAAAACTGTATTGCAAAAAAAAAAAAAAATAAAATAAAAAAAAATCAAACAAGTTTAGAAAAGGAAACGCAGTTCTTCTGTAGAATTAACTTATTTAAAAATTGACACTAATGGATTACAAATAATAATAATAAATAGAAGAAGAAGAAGAATACTAATTACTTTTTAATCAAGACGTTTTAATTCCTATTCATACGCTAGTTTTTTATTACTTCCGTCTTTTCCTTGCTATTTTCAATTGTACTTGCATGTAAAATGCACGACTAACATATGTGAATTACAATTTTTGGAATAACCTTGAATGAAACAGATGTTTCGGTCAATGCAAAGATGGTTGAATCATGAGCTTAGTAAATTCATGCTCCATATATTCAAGTTTTTTTTGAAAAACTTTTTTTAGAGCCATACTCGTAAATTGAAGAGAATATTATCGCGTTGAAGGTAGGAAAACGATATTTTTTCTTTCCTTTCTTCTTCGCCGGAAACCGGGACACTTATGCGTGCTGAGAATTATTTTCGGGATGTAGATCTCTATTCCGGTACAGTTCCGGATTTTCCAAGATTAATAGCACTCCTAACTTTCAATGATGCTCTGGATGCAATGAAGATATTTTACCAATGCTCAACATGCCACTCGAACATTATCTATTATCGTCTGAAAATTGTAAATAGAGGGGTTGGAAATGCTGGCCGGAGTTATCATGAAATTCATGATGGGCCCATGAGAAAGTTGCCACCTTCCACGAAGTGAGAGTGTATGAATGGGTGTATTTACATACTTGTTTAAGATAAATGATAGAGAAAAAACAATGGAGAAATCAGTGCATAAGATTGTTTATATAACTGACAGAAGAATGACTTGATATATAATATTAAAATGTGAAGTGGCGCATAGTCGTGACGAAGTCGAGAACCTCTCTTGGGGTGTAATTAGTGTGCTATGGCGTATGTGAATGTTGCAGAATGGAGTCCCGAACAAGTAGTGGAGTGGATAAAAGGTTAATAAATAAGCATTGTTTCGTAGTTTGTAAGAGGAACAATAATTGCATTTATTGTTTTATATTTGTTTCGGGTAATGTTTCAAATTTTCCCTCCGTAAATGTCGGGGCTGTTCAATTCCCATATATAAAATCAGTCAATTTATCCCCCTCATTGTGTTATTTTTGTTCCCATAATTATTTCGTACATTTAAGTATATTAAACTACTACTCGAGAGGTATATAGTGTGACTAGTTTTGTAGTTACCAGTTTATTCAGTGTAGAGTCATTTTTCAGTAAGCGAAACATGTACCGGCATGTCATATCTCGCTGTGGCGATGTGCCTACATTGTATTTAAATGTAGCTAATGTAAAGAATTGCCCGCAATTGTTGATATTCAGTGATTATAAAAGCCACCCTCCCGTATGATTTCTGCATACTTTATGGCAGTGGTTTCTAATTTTATATAGGGTGTAGATAACCACTTTTCATGAACAAGGGTGGGGATAGGAATAAATAGAATTTCTTAAGTAAGTAGTAGCTTTGTTTTACTATCAGTAATGCTAAGATGGACCAGTTCCATACCCCCTTCACTAAATATTTTTTTTAATCTCAGTCCGTTGCAACCTCCTTGTATTGTGTATTTCTTTGAATTGTGTGCTCTGGAGATAAGAAAATTGACAGGTATCAACAAGTAATCCTTTTAAATCATGTTTCTCACCTCTTCCGTGTCATTTAATAAAGAGAACACGCTGTCTATCATTGCAAACGTCTCTTGGTTCTCCCCGGTGTACCGAAGAAACAGCGACAGTCTAAAACCGCGACAACAAAAACCTCGACGACAGAAACCGTGACACCAAAAACAGCGACGACAAAAGTCGCGACAACGACAACCACAACAACAAAAACCGCAACGCCAAAAACAGCGATAGCAAAAACCGCGACGACCCGAAACAGCGGAACAAAAAACAGGTCGACAAAAGCCGCGACAACGAAAACGGCAATGCCAGAAACAGCGATAAGAAAAACCGCGACGACCCGAAACAGCGGAACAAAAAACAAGTCTACAAAAGCCGCGACGGCACAAAAGAGCGACACCAAAAACGTGACCGTGACTATATCGTGACACAAAGAATGAGTCAAGGACGAAAAAAAAAACAAACGGTACGTCAGAAACAGTGACTGATCAGAATCGTCTCTAACACCAATTCCAGAAACTGATTCAGTTTAACATTGGAACTGTCAAATTGAAATTTGAGTTTGTTTTAAGGTAAACTGGTATCTATGGCCTATGCGATGGAAAAGGATGGGGAAAAGCAGGAGCCAGGGCCATTTTAGTATAGGTATCATCCCGACATTCGCCTGTCGGGACTGAGGAAGACTGGAAAACCCCAGTCAGGGTGGCTGGACGAGGAATTGAATACAGACCTCCCAAGTGCAACCCAGTACTCTACCAACAAAGCCACAGGCCTTCGGTAGTGTCAAATTGAAATGGCAAGTGTAGTGATTGCGAATAGCAATATATCTAAAAAAAAAAATATGGCGTTATATTAATAAAAGAAATCTCTAAATACATTTGAAACGAAGAAAAAACGAGGCATTGCCCTTACGAGTATTTTTATAATGTTCTGTATATAGTGTATAGCCTACTGTCGTGAAATCATTCTAATTACAATGATATGCTAAAGTTTTACGTTTTAACACTTCAGTATTTTAAAGATTATTCATACTAGTTCAAATAGTCTTGACTTACCGCCCTTTTGCTATCTCCTTAACTTAATGCTCCCTTTTACGCCTGAGTTCAAAGCATTGGAGAGAATATCTTGCCTCTAAGTCACGTAATCACAGCGCTCAGTTCACTTCTACTCGGCAAGTTTACTAGGAATTTATTTGGATAAAATATATCACTTGACGTAAATATCTAAAAACCGGGCGTTCAGAACGTACTTTTGGGGGCAATTAACTTCTGCACCAAAAACCGGGACCCGCGAAAACCTGAACGTCTGGCAACCTGATAGCATATAAAAGGGATATACCGTAATTTGTAAAGTTGGAGAAGGAACAGTATGTCTTCTTCTTCAATGAATACTTGTACAAATAGAGCATGTGAGAATTTTCATCGCTGGCTAGATCCTTAGAAGCCAAAAGTTGCTCGATTAGGACCTTAATAATAAGTCATTTTGTACAAATAGGATATTTTTCCTAATTTACACGGGCCAAAAGTAACACTTTATTTATTTAATATCCCTAAATCAAAATCTATAATCAGGTGTCGCGTAGTTTAGACGTTATGAACAGAATAATAAACTAAACACATTTGAATTTGCAAGTACAACTTTTCGCCCATTGCATATACTTATATACGGGAATTTTATGTGGAAATATTATAAACAATTAATTTTGAAATAACGTGATGTAACATTGTAGTAAAGTTAAATATTTTCAGCTAACGAATTAACGATGTTATTTTTTTTTAACTTTGATAGGCCTCACCTTGTGTGTGAGTCTTATTCTCCAATTATCATTAGTTTGTTGTTGTCTGGTTACCAATAACAAATTATTTACATACTATAAACTTGTAAAAGCGTGCTTCTACATCGTTGTCATTTAGTCTTTCTAACGAACACAAAACAAGTTTTTATTAAACCGATTTGTTTGTTTTTCTTTTCTAATGTATATAGGTGTTTTATTGTAAATTTTTGGTACAAGATAGTAAGTTTGGTTGTGTGTTGTCGCGGTTTTTGTCGTCGCTGTTTTTAGTGTCGCGATTTTTGGTGTCGCGCTTATGTCATCGTTGTTTTGTCGTACAACCGTTCTCCCCCTCCTTATATCGCATACTGGAGAATTAATATTAATCGTTGCAATATCTATGCAAACATTCACATTCACAAATCTCAGGTATTTTTGCTTTTCCGGCCAAGATACGGCATTTGGCAACGTAGTTGTTAATTCCGAAGAAGTTCATTATCGTGAAAATGCATCTGTTGAAATATAGGTCTAGATTCTCTTTATAGATCTCCGGTCTTCGTGAATAAATGAAACGGGCCTTACCTCGCCACACGTACTGAATGATAGAGAGAATCTAAGAATAAGCATACAGGTAATTCCACGCCAAATCGTCACAAAAGAGAGACTTTTCAACCCGACCATCTCAGTTAAATTGCATTTTATTTATGGCCTTTAGGCATCTAAGGCTCAGGCCGGGATAGGAGAGGGGAAAGAATACAGGAAGGTGTCGGCCAGAGCCTACATTGAAGGTGCCATCCCGGGATTTGCCTAGTGTGACTGAGTACATATTAGCCCTCAATGATACATGGTATTAATACAGCTGGATTTCCAACATGAGGAAAATCTAGAATTATGCGTGGAAGGTAAACTTTGCTTCTCATTGTGGTAGAACATTCATCTTGAGCTTGTTTTGAAGCTAAGGAAACATAGTTTCGGTTTCAAAATATACTATTACAGAAACAAATATTGCATTTTTTCCATTTCAAGGTCACACGAGATAAACTTTGACCTTGAATATCTAAAGATATCTTTAATTGTTTTAGGAATAAATTATATAGTTAAATTCAATCTGTCTTTGATGTAAGTCATTTTGTGATGACTTTGGGAACAGGAGTGGAAGAAAAAAAAGCACTGATACCCTTCTTGCACTAAACATGCTTAGTGGCAAGTTCACACACATCTGAAAGTCCCTCTCACCTTGTATAGTTACCATCTGGTTGTAGCTAGTGAAATGCTTCAGGAAGTCGATGGAAAAATATCTATTTCAAGAATCGATTAAACCCACAAACTCCACCTGACAGCTTTCATTTGTTTATATGTAAATAATAAAATTTATAAATACATACACTCAGTCAATCAAAATGTGATCGCACTCTTTAGCAGCTCTTAGAAAGTTTAAGTCCAGAAATTTATCTATGTGGCAACGTCGTAACAACATGAGTGACCACTGCGGGGGTTTTAATACAATGAGCCATTAGTGCAGTTTTAGAGTACTGATCTTTGTGAAGAAAATAATTATGTATATCTAGCCGTGATATAATGAGAAATACGCGAATAAAAGTAATTAGAACTATTTTTTTGTTATTATTGGCCATAAAATAAATTATAATACAGCGATGTTGCTACGTCCGTAATCATTAGCGATGAAGTTTCGCTTATTGGCACCTGGGACGTTAAATACTGCTTTTGAAACTTTTAACAAATTATACAACATTGTTTTCATATGTATAGAATCTAACAAAATAGTAGTCAATGGAATATTAGCTCGTATATGCACGAAACACTGTGACTGAAACAAAAATCAGTTTTGTTTAATTTTTACTTTGCTTTTATTTCAGTAAGAGTTAAACTTGAAGCCTGTCTAGCTAATGTCTTCGTGGCCATGCGCGCTGCTTCTCGTTATTCCCTCCACCCCCACACACCTTTTCGTCCATAAAGCTGGCGACGCGAGTTCGAATCCCGAAGCTTGTTCTTTTCTCACAAAGCTCCGTCATCTATGTTCGTATTGCATGGACAATTTGATTCCTGTCAAATGCAAAGGAATCTGACAACGATTACCATTCCTTTAATAAGAATTAACCATTTCAAAGTTTAGGCTAATTATTATATTAATATTCAGTAGTTAAAATAGTCATATCAAAATGTTTAGAAAGGAGCAGATTAATCGAGGACGTATTCGCTGACGTCAAACTTGAGGTCAGTGACTCTCTATCTGCTTTACTGTAATTTAATCACTTGCATGAATTCTTAAAATGCAGAAGGCTAACCAAGTGAAAAGGGGTGCGCCAATTTTAAACAAATTAGAAACGGCTTGATAAATCGAGATCACTGAACCCAAATTTGAAGTCAGTTTCTCTGTATCTGTTTTCGTTTAGGCGCTAGCCTCCATTACAGATGGAGGAATCAAAATTAAGAGGTCCACTATTTTAAGGTAGCTAACAGACAGAACATACCAGGTGGACAGGAGAAATTAACGGAGCTTTCTTGTTCTCGCTCAATCTAAATCCACATTGTTCTCACTTAAGGAATATAACTGGTTTCTTGATTTTTGGTAAATTATACTCTTTTAGACTAGTGTCCGTCATGATACGAGTAGAATGCTTTTCTTTTCTTTTATTTAAAAAAAGGATCCACAAACATCCTTCTCCGGCCACATTCGAACTGTAATCATTTTGAACCCTGTGCCTGATGCATCAGCCGTCACAACCACTGAGCTTGGGATGTAAGGAAAAAAAAAAGTGAAAATAGTTTTTTTTTCTGCGGACACACAGGTTAGAAACCACTTCTTCGGTAGGGAATACATGGGTGTATTTGACGTAGGTTTTAGTTCAACAAGCATCAGGCGTTCCACTTTGAACTGGAACTGAAATTGTCACATGTTTTCAAATATTTTAGTATAATATAGGACAAATAAATAGTATAATTTTAGGCATAGTAAACATATTAATAAAATCTTCTCCATTTCCGATTTTTTGAAAAGTAGTTCAGCGCATTCAGACAAGTACAGAACATCGAAAATATTAAATGGATTAACATGCAATAATGCACAGGATAGCTACTTACCTTATAACAGGTTGGATTACATCGAGCCAGGAGAACCCAATCGATAAGGATTGTCCAAAAATTCAGAAAACTCCTGTACAGCTTAGAGCCAAGCAGTCTGCGTGGTATTCCAATGAATTACATTTATAGGTCGTATACAAAACCTGCAGGTGCTCCACGTGGCGTTCCTATCCGGCTACTATTCCATAATACGAACGTGACTAGAATGCTCTTTCAGTCAGATTCAGTCTGTTGTTTGGAATACCCTGTCTTTATTGGTACGTGAAGTCCGCTGATGGAAGTAATGTAAGTCATACAGTCATTGGTTCTTTTAAGGGGGATTCGGTATAGAGATTTTCATACCGATACCGGCTTTCGGTATGTTTTGGATACCGACAGTTATCGATATACCAAAATACCGAAAACCAATATGGATCGATATGGTTGTACTCATGGACGTATGTATTTAGAGGTGGGTCTGGACCCCCACCTGAAATTCCGGCTAATATGCAAAAAAAAAAAAAAATATATATATATATATATAATTTTAGGCATAATTAACTATATTTAGGGTACCTTTCATACCCAGGCCCAATTTGGAGTTAGATCCTCCAAATCCATTGACGCCCTCCGAATTTAATTTTAAGATACGTGTCTGGAAGTACTGAATATGGCACCGAACGATATCGAAATACCAAAAATTGAAAATAGATAACAATAGGGAATAACAAATCAAATGTGACTGCGGGGAAAAGGTAAAATGAATTTTATGGGCAGTAACAGCAAGCACTAGGTATCCTGCTGGAACAAGTGATCCGTAAGAACTGTATTGGTCTTGCGTTTTTGTTGTTATCTCCCCAAACCGAGGATTACCGGGACACATGTTGCGTAATTACGTTTCTACAGTGCATCTATTCTTTTCCTTGTCTTTTAAACCATGCACATAAAACGAAACATCTAAACAGAACAAAGAAAGAGATAAAGACGAATAGCAAATGGGTGCAAACGTAAACCTTCTAACTTGGCAAGCGTTGGCAATCTAAAAAAAAAAAAGTTGATGGTTCATATTACAGAATACTATACTGATAATAAACATTAAAACAAAAGAAGCGTTAACGCACAGACTCACTTCGAAAATCCCCGCTTTTGTCACAATTGGATTTTTTTGGTGTCAATTTAATACAGTCTTAGACGTAATTTTAGTATTTCCTTGAAGACTAGTCAAAGTCCTTTTCTCGAAAAAAAATTCCGTGTTTGTATCGCTAATAATTTTCTGGTAATAGTGATGTGAATTAGGAGACTTATTAAAAAGGTGTCATGTTTTGGCGCCATTTTCTCAAAAGAGCCATCATTTAAAAATCTGAATTTTTTATATGATTTGTAACCCTAAGCACCCTAATAGTTAACGGTGTTTTTATATGTGCCCAACTCTTGGTTCAAATTCTACAGGCTTTCAAAAATAAATTTAAAAAATCGTTCACTCACTGCATTTTCAAGGCCATTCAACGCGGCATTACCTGCCAAATGTTATCTATTTTAACGCTGAACGTGACATTCTAAGTACGTGAAGAAGTTTACTGACTTAAAAATGTTTATAAATGGGAATATAGCGATTTTACAGAGAGCTAGCTGATATGCCCGCTCGTTGGTGCTGGGTGAATAAAATATGATGTCAACATTGACATCAGGAACCGTTTATAAAATTGATTGGCAACACTAAGCTGCATGAAGCAGTATGGACAGTACAGCACGAGAAAGACTGTGTAGCACTATTATGCCCGTATATTGGATAGCAGTTTTGTGCTGCAATTTAACGAATCAGATGCCATGTTTATGTTAAATTCCATATTTTTTTTCGAAACAAAAAAACATTAAACGCAAGTTTGATCGCACGAGCAAATAGCGTCTCACGCGTCTTCTGTCTCAGATCCACAAGTGTAGGACGGGCCACGTGTTGCGCAGTACTGTTCTGTGCTGCACTGCGTCTCAATTCGTTGTGTTTCCCCTCCAAAGATGGAGTCAGAAACTGTTCTGCCCTGCCTGCGTCACCTGCGCGTCAATGTGCGCTCGGCCTAACAACTGTGCTGCGCAGAGTACCTCTATGACCTGTTCCGCTAACTAAATGCCAAGTTTAGTGTTGATAGGGAAACTGTATGGAAGCAAATTGAAATATTAAATTATTGAAGAAAGAGATTAGTCAATTGATCTGACATTAGCACACATTTGAGAATTTCCTAGCCTGGCAGTTTGTTTTAATAGAGAAAAGCGGTTCTGATGGTTGGTAGTACCATCTATTGGGGAACTCGTTAAGGATTGCACATTTGAGAGACTTCTAAGTTGGAGTTCTCAGGAGAGTTCTCACGTCGGTTGGCCATGTTTACTAGGAATAGCTGTATTAACATACCTCTCTAGATCACTACCTGCGTCTTTTTACGTTATCGAATAAATCAATTTGATTCGAGGGAATTCAGAAATCTAGAGACGACACAGATTCGATTAGTTCCCGAGGGTTGTCTTCCTCCCACCAGCTGAATAACGGAATGCTACCTCAGGCTGTCTACCACCGTGGAAAACCTAGAATACTCAGGGAAGTTTTTAAATCTGGAAAACTCAGGGAAATTTATGTATGTAGTGGACCTGTCTACAATTGGTAGGAGCACTTCCCCGGCAAGGCGAAGGTCGTGGATTCATTCCCCACTGCTGACCGGAATTTTTCATTGTGTTGAAATCCTGTATTTTAAAGAAATAATCTTTTTTTTTTTCACTTGTGAAATACCAATAATGTACAAGATGCTTGGACTGGATGGTGGTGGGATTAAAAAGAATGTCATTACGTATTATTTACATGGTCCACTATACTAAGGACTCAAGGAATTAAAAAAAAAAAAAAAAAAAAATCGTGGAAAACCTTGATCAGGGAATTTCAAGTCAGAAAATTAATAGACATCATGTACCTAGATTAAAAACCCTGCCCGGTTCCTTTCCCATCCTTTTTACGGAAAGTTGCTCCCGTTAAGATGCCTGTACAGTCGAGCATGTGAGTTACCATTTTTCTGCTAAGTTAAATATTGTCAGAATTACAAATTCAAACTTAGCCCAAATATAAAGTTTTAGTACTAAAAAATTTGTAGTTACGTTATGTTTATTTATATATTTTTGTTATTGTACCTGGAGATGACATTGTATCTTCTGGTGCCTAAATTTCTTTCTTTATTACTGTTTTGGCCAAATTATTGAACTCATTGGAATAATATTAAGCATTTACTTCCTAAAAAATAATCTGATTTAATTTGTGTGGCCTAGAACTGTGAGGTGGGCTTCGATCTTACATTGATATATATTGAACATCAATACATATCACACCGACTCTTGGTAACAAAACTGTAAGTGGAGGGGAAGCAGCCTAGTTGATTATAACCAGCTTGCTTGCGTGTTAGTAATAGTGTGCATTTCTTTTTAAACAGGCTTAGACAATGTACTTCTGCCTTACATCCATTCATTACTAAATAATGAGGTAGATGGAAAACAGCTTCTGAATTTAAGACCTGACGACTTAGATCATCTAGGAGTTCATAAACTGGGACACCAAGAACTTATATTGGAAGCAGTGGACCATCTTCGGAACTTTGTAAGTATATATTTGTATTAGTGTTGATTTTGTGTATGTGCCGCGAAAGGAATCTTTTCGGAACAAGCATCTTAGCGATGAGAAAAGTTGGGAGATCGAAGATTCTGGTAGTTTTGTAAACCAGGGCTCGTTCAAATATTACGTAAGCACATTTTTAGTCATTTTAGACCCTCTCCCCCTAGTAAGCAAAAATAAGCAGATACTCAACCCCTTTCCCTTCTGCTTACTTTACTTTATAGTTCAAAAAAGAAAAAGTTTTAAACTTTAAAGCTACACTATGTTTCTAAGGAAGTCTTAACGTAAGCATTGCTCTGGTTCCCGTCCCCCTTGATTACTTAGGTAATACTTGAATGACTCCAAGGGACTTGAATTACATTGGAAAACTTCCCTAAATTGTCTATTTTCCCCCAAGATTACCATGAAAATCTCAAGATGTACTTATATACTAATCTATTATTGAACCTTAAACATGCTATCAATATCAGGAAAGGTGTCATCTTTGAGTCGAGGCTATGTTTGTAATGTAATGCCAAAAAGGTTTTTGTTAACATTTTGAAAGAAACTTAGATGTTCTGAATCGTATACCGATACACTAGCTATAATCGATCATACAATGGTTTTAACATAGTAAATTTCTCCTGCGTACATATGCAAAGGTTTAAAGTTATAATGTTATTTAGATTTAATTTTAGTACTATTTGTTAATACTTTTTTTTTTTTAATTTGTAGCATTATGAGCTGGACAGAGAGAATGTGCAACTTTTGGCTCTCCGCCTGTCGTGCCAGGCGCGTAGTTTGTACAATGAACTGCGCATCGCAAGCACGACAGAACCCGTTTCAACGCAAGCTCTCTCTGACGTCGCCAATATAATAAAGGCTGTTAAGCCGCTTGTATGCTGGTTGGACAGGTATGTACATATTTTCCCACTTTTCTTGATTGGGTTTCTTATTCTCAATGTCAATCTTTTGCGATTGTACTCAGTTCACTTCTAAATACGAAAAAAAAACCTGATCAATTATGTTTCCTAGCAGTACCTGCGGACTGTCCTTTCCATATTTTATTTCATGGATGTCTGTGTGTGTATTATTACATTTCTTAATTTTTTAGAGTTACAGATATTATTCAAAATCTGGAAGGGGTATTGTTTCAGATTATCCTACCTCTGCTTTGTTAGACATTGTATGTTAATCTTACGTAGTCGTTAATAGTTGCTCTAAAGAGATGGGTATTCTACAATGTGTTTTTTTAACTTCGGAAATCTCTATGAACAAGTCCATTCCTGCTTCATTGATACAAAACTCTTTGTATGTTACTTGATTAATTATCTATGGAATTAGATCTTATTTACTGTTCACTTTGACAATACTTATAACGGTTTTCTGGTGCTAAGGTTCGATCCCTGCTCATGCCATGTGAGTTTTGTGGTGAACAAACACCGTGTCGGGATTCTCCCGTTTCCTCCCACTTTCTTCTTCCACCAGTTCATCCCATCATCATCCATCCCGGCCTCAGCCTAACTTGCCTAAGGGCCTTAAAAACTAAATTCAAATTATAACTGTTTTCCCTTTTTCACAAAAATTGACGGCGATAGTTACATTCGTTTTGTTCAACTGCTGGACTTCGTAGTCCCAAAGGAAATTCAGAACCTTAATTGTATATGCACCGGGGTTTGATCTAAAGAGATGAGATGAGAAATGATAGGATCATTTTTGTCTAAAAAGTGATGTACAGTCGGCTGCAAAAGAAATTGAACACTACGCATTGCTAGGACTTGGGTTTGAAGAAATGAGAGATGATTCTGTATAGTATTGTACTAAGTAATGTTTAGCCTTTTAGAGAATTTCTTCACAAATCTATTCTTTGTAAGGTTTCAGGTAACTCTATAAAGAAGTAGTAGGTTTATTTACCCAGATTGTACATAATCTTCTGGAAATCATCCAAAATATTCCATTTATATGAGAGACCTGCTTCGGAAGTTCTTGAATTACTTCTCATACTTCGGAAATGGTCGTATTACGCTGAAGACTTAACTATAATGTGTGGTAAATTCGAAGTTTAGAAACACAGTCTCACTTACAAATGGTGTCAATGTTTCACTGTTTTTAGTGATGAAAACGCGTTTTCAGAGCGTGATGAATGAGCGTTACTCATCAAATAGTAGAAAGTATAGCGTAAGTAAAAGTAGACAAGAAGTGAAGAATAGGAAACATGAAACACTTGTTACTATATCTTTTATCACTAAGGTGGGAAAGTAGTTGGTCAAATTTCTATTAATCGACCACCGCTCGTTCATCTGAAAACAGGCTGCTTAATAGAGACAGCCATCCCCCCTCCTTCCCCCAAAAACCGCACTATAGACATGCTTTCCTTTACCTAAGATGATATGTGTCCTTTGAATAGAAGTTCAAAATACATTAGCCTTATGATTTCTGGTAAAAAAAAAAAAGGCCATTGACAGGTGTAGCAGCTTTATAGGTGTATATCCCCCCCTCCCCCCATATTAACGCACGATTTGAAATATATTGTCTGACTGAATCTTTAGTAAAAGAGCTTCCTTACGCTTATTTAAGAAACGTATGATAATACTAGTTTATTTATTTCTTTTTACAGAACTCCGTTTGCCGAACACGTACAATACCAGGAGAGAAAATCAAAATTACTGAAACTTAGTTTAGAATTGGCGACGTGTGCGCAGAGGGACAGATTTGCGGAGAGACCAGTGGAGGAGATAAGGAATAATAGCAGAGAACTAGCTGACTTGGCAGACGGCATCATTCAAGATGTGGACGATCCTCTTATCTTGCAGCCCGCGTCGTTGGACCTTGCTACAATTAAGAAGAAAGCAGGGGATGATTTGGTACGTATGACTACACTTGTCTGCAGTCTTAGAAACAAGTTCACAACCAGCTTTTGTGGTATAGTGGTTAAGGTCTAGGATTTCGGTTCGGTGTCCAATTGATAATGATGGTACCTTAGCTATGGTTAGTTTCTTTATATATATGTATATATTCAATGAAAAAAAAAAGTGCTATACTAAATGGCAAAGGTGAGAACTGAAATTACTTGCTGGAATTAGTCTGATTTTGTAACGCGAACAAGAGGATGAAATCTTTCAGAGAAATACTATATTGATCCAATAAAAGAAAGTACACGTTAGGTGAATCGTTTTGGGAGAACTGTACGATGCTGTCAGTTAATAGGACGGATGTTTGGTTGATAATTTGATAGACTGCTGTTCTGGTGAAATATAAGGAGCAGAGAGAAATATTTGACATGATTTGAATTTGAAAGAAAAAACGAAGTAGTTAACGTTAACTTTTTTGAAGGCCCTTTCAGAAACTGTGTTTTAAACATCACTTTATATCTTGTAGGAATTTGCAGGGCGGGGGGGGGGGGGTTTGTTAAGATTTGTGAGTCCCAATAGGTCATGAAGGTTGGAGGCGATTCTGAGATACATCATTTTAAAGCTCATTCGAGGCGCTTTTACTAAATCTATGAAAATAAGTAATCTGTACCATTATCTTCGTGACTGAAAGCTGTGATAATTATTGTCAAGAATATTCGGTGGAAGTAGTGCGGTACTGTTGTTGTAGATGGTGTTTTCTAACGTTTTCCCTATATTTGAGTTAATGGCCATTAATATCGAAAAAGTATGTGGGGGGAAAAGCAAAAGCCAAGTGATTAGATCTAATAACATGAACGTATTTCGTGAACGTTTGATCTTTCGTTGTTGAGAATGCTATCCTGATGCAAAATCGAAACCTTGAAGGTTTATACCAACATGAGTTACGGATTCACCAAGGTTGGAAGTTTCTGAAGCTATTTATTTTCATACCTATTACAGACTCTTTGGTGGTTGTAATATACTGTATTTTATGTGGGTCTTGTTAGTCACCTAATTAAGCCTTGGACTTTCATGGCTCAGTGATAGAGCGCTCACCTCTGGTGCCTGAAATCCCTGATTCTATTCCGGCTCCTGCTGTATGGGCTTTGTGGTGGACAGACATTGTATACGTAGGTTTTCTCGAGATTCACCTGTTTCCTCCCACTTCCTTCATTCCACCAATTCCTCCATCATCCATACGGCCTGAGCCAAAGTTGCCTGAAAGCCTTAAAATTAAAATTCTATCTAATGCAGCTGAATTCAGTCGAGCAAAATATTGTAACTAAGTTTTTTCTTTAATTAACTTGTCAACTTTGGGTCTTTTTTATATATTTGGAGGATAATATTTATCTTCGAGAGAAAGTTAGATTATCATTTAAGATAAGATAAAATGAATTTTATGGGCGGTAACAAGATTATCATTTAAGTTAGGATCATCGTGTTCAACTAAGTGGCTTACGGAACTCACAAGTTTATCACCACAGTAACAAGCGTTCGCCATTTCATTCAATCCTGATCATCATTATGCCAGTTTTCATCACAAACACCTACCTCTCGAAGACCCCTTCTAATATTGTCATCCCAATGACATCTCTGTCTTCCCAACGGTCTCTTAATCCCCAGCTTCCCAACGACGATATAATCTTCGTTTTTCTCCCATTGGAGCAACATGGTCTGCCCATCTTAGCCGTCGTGATTTCACTATTCTTACAACATCTGGTGAATCATACAGTTTTTGGAGTTCTTCATTATGTAGTCTCCTCCATTCTTCGGCCATCCAGTCCCATTTCGTCCTGTATATCTTTCTCAAAACCTTAATTTTTAAAAACACGCAATATATGTTTATTTGGCAGGGTCGTACTTCAATTTTCGTAGCGATAAAGTATTACCTGCACAATAACAGTTCTGTATGTTTTCGATTTCAGATTGTGTTCAACAACCTATAGAATATTTAAACTTGCTTGTTTTAACAGATATGTTCAGTTTCTTTAGTTTGTCCATATTCAGTCACAAATAAAGTGCATAATGAATGCATTTGAACAGGTTTTATGTTGTTTCTAAAAATTCAGCTAACAAGCAAATATCCTGATGGGTCAGGAAAAAAAATTCTTCCGTCACTGTTAGAACGCCATGCAAATTTTGGCTACTAGAACGCAATTACTGGGAGAGATAGCGATGATATTAAAATTAGATTCTTGTCTGGGGAGAGTGGTCAACAAGTGTGGAAATGCCCCTGATACTTCTGATTTTCGGACAGAAATGAAAAGCAAATACACAGAAATTGATACTGAGTGGATGGCGCTACTTGCTAGAGGGCGTGGCCAGCGTCTTGAATTTCAACTGATTTTCTTACATGGGAAGAGGGTCGTGTAACATGTCATTTGGGGCAATAATTTTATGAGAAATACGTTTCTGAAGTCAGTTCTGCCTTAAATATATTATTGTGAGAAAGAGGTATGTGACATTAGTATGGGGTAATGTTGCAGTGGTATGAATACACCAATTTTGTTTTGAAATAACGAGGTATATGAAACCCAAATGCATGCAAATCCATATCAATAGGGCAATATGCCCAGGAACAATTTGTATGCATTTGAGTTCCATTTTCTTCAAAACAAAATTGGTTGTTTTGATACTATTGCGTCATTATTCCATACTTATCTGACATACCCTTGTCTGATAATAATACATTTACGCAAAACTGACTTCAGAGACGTATTTCTCATAAAATTATTGCGCAAAATGACATATTACACGACCCCATTCCCATTTAAGAAAATCAATCGAGATTCAGAATGGCGGACTTCAAGATGTCGGTCATGAATATCATACCCTCTAGTAGGAAGCACCTTCCACCCAGTATCCATTACTTTGTATTTTCTTTCCATTTCTGTCAGCAGTTTAAAATCCTAAGGGTATTTCCATACTTTTTGATCGGTCTCCACAGAGAAGAAACTTTTATATCATTGAAGTAATTGCGTTCGAGTGGCCAACATTTGCAAGTGCACGTAATTTGACATTCTCATCATGACGGAAGAAAAACAATTATAATTTTTTTTCTGGTCCATCAGTATGTTTCCTTGCAAGAACAGTTTTCTGTGTCTATCTGCTGCGCAGTGTGAGTTACATGATAATGAAATCCTTATTCTTTATGCTGCGTTCGTCAATCTTAGATACAATCCTTGGGTACAAATTCAATTGAGACTTGCTAGTCGAATGTCTTCCGTGTTAAGATATTGCGTTTTTTATTTAGGATACCTATAGCTCTGAAACTACCGCTTTAAAGTTTTTTTTCTTTCTTGTTTTTTGCTTTGCTCAGAGGAATTTACTCTTCGATTTATAACAATTTCTGTATAAACATTTTCTAGGCCCTATATAAAGCTAAAAAGGTAAGGCTGCCCCTGTGCGATACGCACGCCGTGAACGGCGCATGGGAGATGTGGAGGTAGCTCTCCACATTTTCTTGACCTACGGTACGAAGTGAGGTGGGGTGGTCAGTCCCACGCTCGACCGCCTTTACCTTCCCAAGGTGCCTAGGAGTATCAAGGACACTTCAGTACTCAATTTGATGGCACCTCAGAGCGCCAGGCATGGGAACACTGTGAGAAAAGTCTCCACTGTCCTGGCCGGGATTTGAACCCGGGCCGCCCGATTCGTAGTCAGACGCGCTTACCGTCTGAGCCACGGCGACTCGTCTATTCCCTATATATTATACTGAAAATACGAAAGTAGTTTCCTGGGAAAATCAGGGAATTCATTCCTGTTAAACGAATGGGAACACACTAATAATACGATTAATTAGCTCAATTATTATTTCTTGACTTCCTGAGTCAGTCAGTATTTAAGATGTTTTTTGTTGTTGTAATATTCTTCTTCGGTTATTTTTATTCATGTTTGTATTTTTATCCATTACAGGGATTTTACTTAATGCCATCGTTTCATGGTATTCACCAAATAACGGAAATCAAACTGCAAAGTCCAGCTCATCAGTGTGGGAAAATAGAGGAAGGAGATGGTATAGTACAAGTTAATTATCAAACAGTGGTATGTATCTTTGTTTCTCAAATGAAACTTTGGACTTTCATGACGATTTTCCATAATAAAAGATTTTATTTCGGCTTTTACGTCATGTATTTAAAATTGTATTGTCTTACTACTTATCCGCAGAGTCTCAGTGAGGTTCATCTGAATATACAGTTTGCCATGGAGACCGAAAAAATCTGCGAACTATCATTCTTGGATATTTTTATTTACAAGACCAACACTGGGACATTTGGTTTATAGAAAGCCAACTCATACACACCTTTATTTAAATGCCAAATCACATCACTACCCTGCGCAGAAACAATCAGTGATTTCGAGCCTGATTCATCGAGTGTTCAAGATCTCTGATAGACCTCGGGATGGCCGAGAGGTATAGCGTGGTCACGGGTTCAGTTCTCGTCGGGGTCAGTGGAACGCAGTGGTTCGAAGTCCACTTGACGAGAAACTAGGCACCATCCTTAGAAGCTCACCAACTCGTGTAGGACGTTAATAACAATTCAATCAAGATCTGTGATAGGGAACATTCAGAGGAAGAAATCACGCACGGTATTTATAAGTGCTCTGCTTAGACATGGATACGGCAAACAACAGATGGAGAAAACGATAAAACGAATGGATGAGAAACCGAGACAAGGAGAACAACGATCAGGAAAGAAAAGGATCCAACCATATGTAAATACAGTCAGCAACCGAATATAGGAAGAATTCTAAAAAAGAATGGAATCAGAAGCATGTATAAACCACCGGCGAAAAAAAAGCAATCTGTCAAAGATGGTCTCCAATATAGAGTTCCTGGTGTATACAAAATCAATTGTAATTGTGGTAAATTGTGTATCAGCCAGACAGCTATTTTTCTTACTCGTTCTTTTGGCCATTTACACCAGTGTTTTATTTTATATTTCTGAAGATCATTTACATCTTCAGCTTTTTTAATGATTTTACTGTTTTAGTTTTCTTGCTTTATCCAAACAACAGCTAAGTTTAGACGTGACAAAGATAAGGGGCTTGCCCCGAATCGGGACGGGCGTAAGCCATAGTGCTGTTACCGCCCATACATTTCATTTTATCAGTCAGACAGGAATAATACTGAAACTAGAATGAAAGAACATCAACTACATTGTAATAAGAGTAACACGGAGAAGTCAGTTGTGGCAGAATATTGGTAGATAGTGTAGAGAACCGATTTATTTCAAGGACACGGAGGTGTTGCACAAAAGCAATGATTATTTAGAGAAAATGTTGAAGGAATCGATTGAAATAACAATGATTGAAAAAAAAAAAATCAACAAAGATGACAGTTAACAAGACAAGAATCGCAAATTTCAGTTTCACTTCATAACGTCTACCGACAGATAAGTCTATAAAACAGTTTTAAAACAATACAATTTTAAATACATGACGTAAAAGTCGAAATAAATCTTCTATTATCTTTGCTTCTTGTTTATCATTATATTTTGCCACTCACTTTAATGCCTATCAGTAGTAGTGGTATTGTTGTTGTCAACACTTGGGCTACTTTTTTGTCTGGTGATCGTTCATTAAAACCGTCTTTATATTACATTATTTTGTCAGCAGGTGGTGTTGCTGCTTAACGGTAAATACAATTAAGCAGAGCGAACTTCTTAACACTAGTATGATTAATTGTGAGGTAGCAGAAGTTCAAATTAACAATTACTCGATTAGTTTTCTTTAACTATGAATATAAAAAAATTAAAAGGCCCTAGATTAATCACGGCCTCCGGATAACAGGATGGTTAGCACAGAGTGATCTTCGCGAAGCGTGATCCCAGCTGGGAATATATATATATATTAAACACAGGAGTCTGTTTTGTCCTTAGAAGCTTAACTGCTCATTTAGGACGTTAATAATAATACAAATTTACGATTGTAGACTACGGAAACACGATTGGGTAAACTAAATAAAGGCTAGCCAAATATGATATGTCACTGGCAGGAGAAAGGAGAGGAGGGGGATTTATGCAATCGAGTAAATTCACGATAAATATCATAAAATGACAACTTCTTTGCAATCTGGTAGTCTGCTACACGTCGAGATTATTTTTGTTGACTGCTCTGCTCTGCTCTTTCAATGTCAAAAGGGCAGTGAAGTTACTTTATATGCATTTTTTAAAAGAACAAATGGTGGTTAGAACATTGTTCAAGTTATGCATACCTCCAAAATCTGCTTGAAAAAACTCAGCATATCGCCCATCGTTTTTAAAGTGTGGCCATCGTCAGGAAGATTTCTCTCATCTTCCATAGACCAAATTTCAGATTCACATACAGATAGAACCGCCCCGGCAAGAAGAGAAAAAGAACGATCATTTGTCAAATACGAATAGGGGCGGTTTAAACAAACCGTTTTCCCTTTTGTAGATTCTTTCTGACAACACACAAACAAACCTCACTTCACCATCAGTTCCTATACTCGTACGTATCTGGCTATACTGTTTCAATGCGTAGACATTCGACACTGTTGTTTACCACAATTTTCATGTATCTCTGTGCGCACCTCTTCGTTTCTTTGTTTCCCTTCCAAATTTCATCACTTTTACTTTATCCTGATGGCATCCACAGTATAAAATGATTGGTGATACATTGAAGAGGCTTAAAGGTGTTTTTGAACCAGAAACATTTAACAGTACGTACGTATGATTAGCGTAGATTGTATTGCTCATGGCAAAATTACAGCACATTCTGGTTAGAATACATTAAACATCTTCATGATTGTAGATTTCTTTGCTCCTATGCTTTTTTTGACGGAATTATTTTCTATTAGTTACAATAGAGTCTGTAATGATAAGTTTCTCTTATTTATTTCGAAGCATATGACTTTTTGGTACGTGCTCGGGATCTACCAATTTGAGTACAGTTTCCGGTTACGTAAAGAGAATGTGATTTTCAGAAAGTTACAAAGATCTGTCTATTTCAATGTTATTTTGAGAAAAAAAAATACAACTGAGTCAAATTTTGGCATACCCATATTTCTACTATAAAAAGTAGGCCACTGAATAGCATTAATAGTTACATTATTTTGAAGAAATATTGAAGTTACCTTAAATAGCTGGTGTTATAAATTTGCACTGCTTTCAAGATTCGAATGGATGAATATGCTTCTTTTTTGTTTGTTTGTTAAGTGTACAAGTAATTTATAATGCAGAAATTGCTTTAGGATTTAATGACACATTTAGACATGTGTACATATGAATGTTGGACAAGTAAATTTTCTAATTAACATTTTTATTATTAGTAGTCTCTTTTGAGGCGTTAATATTGTAATTATATGTAGCAATAACTTTTTTTTTCCAGGTTGGTTGGCAAGGGAAAAAGGTAATGCATTTGTTAACGGAGTCTCCAACAGAAATATTTCTTACTTTGAAGAAACATCCTCGTCATATAAGTGTATATGGTCAAATCTATATAAAACCATATCGCTTGCCAAGTAAGAAGCGAGCACCATACTTCCGATGGCATGGAAATCTTCCTTCTCCAAGACCTGAACTACTTACGTTGCCAACATTCGAGATGCCTCCATCTAGGTAAATTCCGTTGTGATTTTGTAATTAAATTGCTCTACGATTGTGATAAGTTCAAAATCATGATTAGTTGTTTGATGCAAGTGACAGTATGCAGAGTTTTCTGGAAAATATTATGATTATTTTTCATTCAGAGTATCCTGTTCCATACTATAGTCCCAAGTTTCAGGCTTTATGGACAGTTGAACAAGTCAGTTTTAAAACAGTAATAGGTTTAAATAATATAACTGTCCCATTAATCTTCAATAATTGCGTAGACATGCACTGACTTTTCCATTGGTTATTGTATCAGCACACCATTTATCATCAGAACAGTTTGCAAATATCTCATATGTGACATTCAAAACCACATACACCCGTCCTTAACCTAGAGTCGGCGGACCTCATATCAAGTTATTTGAAAATTATTAATACTCTTATAACTATTATTATTATTGTTCATGTATCATAAATAAGCAAGACTATCATTTTAGCTTGGAGGCCATTTTTATCTTCAAGACACTCATAGCTGATAAGGTTATACGTATTGCTTCCTATATTTTTCATTGGCCATTTTACCTGCAAGACACACACACAGCTGACAGACAAGGTCATACATACTGCTTATTCCTACATTTTTCTTTTACCCACATTACCTTATCTTTAAGCGGCTGATGAAGCGTACGTTTGGCTACGCGAAAATATTTTCGCTAAGTGTTTTTTTTTAGTATTTTTAGTGTATTGTTTAACGATAAACATCTGGACTACCAAAGGTAAGCGAATCCTGTTTTCCTCGCTACAAAACCAATCATCTGATTACGCGAAAGTATTTTATTTTATTGCCGTAACATACTGTAATTATTACTTATTTATCATGTTTGTCTGTGTGAATCGTGTGTGGGTAGGATACTTACTCGTAAAATATGTTTAGAAAGAAATATTAATTGTTGTTTCGTTGATTCCATATACAGGACTGAACCAGTAGAAGCAGTGCAAGTTGAGGTCCCTCTGGAGGTTGCAAGTGACACCGATGACGATGCATTTCTTCCAGACGTCGAGGATGATGTTGCAGCCTCTCCGACAAGTATGCGCATTTACTCACCAAAGCCACGCGTGACTGTTCAGCGACGAGCAACAGTGACGGGTGCCAGTCCAACATCTTCAAGACCACCAGTAGATTTCGAGCAGGTATTCTTCTCCTTACTTGAATTATTATTATAAGCTGTTTTCGTGTTTAAAGTGTAAGCTTGTGTTTGTTTTTGAGGATCACAGACTTCCGGGAAGGGTATTTTGAAGGAAGGGCTGCTATTAAAAAGATAAGGAAGAATCTGGGAAAACTTTACTAAGATTCTACTACTGTAGTTTTCTTCGTCTCCTTAAAAGGACACTTAAAAGTTAAAATGAAAAAGGACATTATTTTAACTAAACCCTTTGACAAAATAAGTTTGGAACCACGTTGATCTAACTCACTAACAATAAGATGGCCCAAAACTTATTTGTTGCTTTTTTATGTTATTAAGTGAATATGGTGAAAAGCAGAATTGATTTTTGGTACTTGCCTTCATTTAATTAGTATTAATTGAGTACACTAAATAAATTAAACAGACAAGAATATTCACCTTGATGATCCAACAGTACACACACATACTTTGTGAAGAATAATTATATATAATTGCTTTCTATTACGTACCAATGCACTTGATAATACCGTCAATTTAGAGTGGAATAAATGATTTGTCTACTCACCAACCAGCACTTTTAAAACCGTTCCATGGCTATACGAGTGAAAAATGGCTTCCTTGGCGAGGAATACATAAAAGCGCCGATTCATCGAGGGATTATTTTCGTTCATGAAGAGTTTTAGGAAGTCAAATTATTTTAGATGTGTATGTGTATTTTTATCTACAATGGCTAACCCAGCAGTATTATCAGCGATGTAATTAAAATTACACACTTGTCGTACAAGCTCTCCGGGAGCTGTTACCACTTGCATGTGACACCGTATACTACAAGTCTCGCAAATTCCATACTTGCATAAACTTTACTTATATCTGGTGTAGTAAAAAGTAATCCATTATTTTGTCAATAGATGGCTTCAGTGATCTGTATCTCGCGTTGTAGAAGTCCGATCGGGTTCAACGAGATGGCGTTCAAACGATGAGATTGCGTACTACAAACACTGTTCAGATAGTTGTGATGAGTTGACTCAGTGTTGTGTGAGCGCGCGTCAAAATGGACACTAGCAAAGAGAAAATACGTTATATTTTACAGTTTTTCTTCGATAAAGGCGAAAACGCAAGCCAGGAGGCTGCAAATGTGAATAGTGTTTGTGTTCCTGATACTGTAACAGCCAATCACGCGCAATTTTGGTTTCGTCGATTCCGTTCCGGTAATTTTCACGTCAAAGATGTACCACGCACTGGAAGGCCACGTGTCGAAAATGTCGATAAAATCATGGACATTGTCGCGTCCGACCGTCATGTAAGCGCTGTTTCGATTGCCCAAGAGCTAAACATTGCACAAAAAACCGTGTGGAACCATTTGCATAAGGCTGGATACACAAAGAAGCTTGATGTATGGGTGCCACACGAGTTAACGCAAAAACACCTCATGGACCGAATTTCCATCTGCGAATCGCTGCTGAATCGCAACAAAAGCGACCCATTTCTGAAGCGGTTGGTGACTGGTGATGAAAAGTGGATCACTTACGACGCGAAAACGGTCGTGGTCGAAGTGCGGTGCGCCGGCACAAACGGTGCCCAAGCCAGGATTGACGGCCAGGAAGGTTTTGCTGTGTGTTTGGTGGGATTGGCAGGGAATTATCTACTATGAGCTGCTCCCCTACGGCAAAACCCTTAACTCGGAACTATACTGTCAACAATTGGACCGTCTGAAGGCAGCAATCGCCCAGAAGCGGCCAGCTTTGGCCAATAGGAGAAGCATTGTGTTCCACCAGGACAACGCCAGGCCACATACATCGATAGTGACTCGCAAGAAGCTCCGGGAGCTTGGTTGGGAGGTTTTTATGCATCCACCTTATAGTCCGGACCTGGCACCGAGTGATTACCATCTGTTCCTGTCCATGGCGAACACGTTTGCTGGTGAAAAATTCGCTTCAAGAGAGGCTTG
Organism: Lepisma saccharinum; assembly: GCA_022664845.1. NCBI lineage: Eukaryota > Metazoa > Arthropoda > Insecta > Zygentoma > Lepismatidae > Lepisma > Lepisma saccharinum. The sequence continues at coordinate 82,184 of JAGDQP010001886.1, forward strand.
TGAAAATCGACTGTCTCAATTTTTTGCCAATAGAGACAAGGGCTTCTATGAGAGAGGCATCATCATATTACCTTCCATATGGCAACACGTTATCGAACAAAACGGCGCATATGTGACCTAAATCGGATCATTCTAACTATGGTAAGTCAAGCCTTCAATGTCATGCAAAAATAATGGATTACTTTTTACTACATCAGATATTTCCACATAAATGCTCATCCCTCAAGCAAGGAGAAAGGTTTACATAATAGTATAATTGGATTAAGCTATTTGGGGTCCCTGGGCTGGGCTGAAAACTCTGTTGGGCCCGTGTTACCTATTCCCTATAGTTGTAAAATAACTGATTTACCTTTGGTGGGGGTCCCTGGGCTGCAGCTCCTTTAGATCTTCCCTTAATCCGGCTTTGTATAGTACGTAGTGCAGCTAAGTTATATAAACTAATAACACAAGTTGTTTAATGAAAAGAAGTGAATTAAAGATAAAGAAAACCAGTAAGGGGGCTGTGCAACTAGATGACGTAGTTAAGAACATGTAAAAGTACGTATTTTGTAACTTGAATTCGCTTAGGAAAGGTAGTCATTGTAGAAGAAATTGCCGTGGCAGTATTGTTAGCGACTATGGAGTAGCTCATACAATACCGAGAATACCTTGCTTACAGGGAACGTATTTGCGATGATTTTACTGGTGGTGTTGTTAGGTCTTCTGCCCTGCGATAAGCTTATGATCAGAAAGTCCCTGGACAAGGTAAACTGGTAATAGTAATTTGCTATTACCGTCCAGCAGATGAAAATGATGTCCTTAGAACAGGATCTACAGTTTAACGTGCGCTCCGAACCACTTGTGATCCGACTAGGTACAGGAACCAGAAACCCTTGATTGCAATGCAGTGAACATCACCACTAAACCACGGGCACAGCGAGTAATATATAAGGGTAATAAATTGAATTTAATGTAATTTCTTGATGACTTAATAATGTTCTATTCCGTTATTTCAGTTTCTGCGTGAGATTAAGAAGGAGAGGGAAAGCCGTGGATTGCAGATGCCTGAAGGAGCTCTCGAACCCAAGGATCTATCCAATGAAGAAGAATACCAGTTACGTGAAAAATCTGGGAGCTTTGACATTCCAACACGCCCAACCACGTGTCTCGGCGGTGATGCTAGTATTGAAGCAAGAGGTGGAATGAACGTGTCAACTAGAAAGTGGCCAACAAAGTGTGGAGACAAAGATGACAATGAGACCGGGAAGGAGAAGAGAAATGGCGCCTCCAGTCATCATAAGGAGAAATTGCAACATGTGAATGAAGAAACAGACGATCATCCCGCGAGTCGTCTGGGAGATGGGAGTGAGAATAGAATTCAAGTAGCTTCATCGAGTCATGTTGGTCAGTTGGACAAAAGTAAAAGTTTCCCCACGTACGATCGGTTAGAAAAAGAATTTGAAAATAAGGACTCAGTGTTAAGATTCAGTAATGATCATTCTTCCGTATCTTCTAGTAAAGGTAAGCGACAGTGGCATTTAGCATTAGTCATGTATAGTTTTTTTTTTGTGTGTTTTTTTTCTATCAATAATTAGCAGGGTTAGATGAATAACAATATGATATTTCGTTTTAGGTCCCTTGATAGCTAGAGGAACCTTATAATTCCGCTCGGGATGACCGTCCGTCCGTGCCCAGAAATTAAATCTCAGGAACTATAAGGTGTAGAGAGATGGTTGAGGTGTACTTGGAAAGGTCTTTAGTAAATTAGCTCAGGGTTCGTGGAACCGTCCGTGGTTCAGTGTTGCCAGCTCATTTTCTAAAAAAAAATGTTCAAATTGCTTCCATTCAGTTAAACCTAGCTGCGCCAAACTTGGCATAGCTTTATTCGATACAACACAAAAACACTGAGAGGGTCTACGTTGCCATCCTATTTTTTTAAATTGCTTCCAATATTTTAGTGATAGCAGCACCAAACTTGGCATAAAACATTGTTTGACACAATAGGAGCATTCTGCAAATGTCCCGCTCCCCAGGAACCCCGTTAATCTCATGAACCATAAGATGTAGAGACATGCATGGGGTTTCGTTCGAAAGGTCTTAGCTATACTAGCTCACAGCCGTCGAAACAGTCTTAAGTGGTGTAGCAGTTCAGTGTTGCCAGCACATTAAAAAAAAAAGTAAATCAGTTATTCAAATTGCCTCCATTCAGTTAGGCTGAGCTGCGCCAGACTTAACATAAATTCGACACAAAAGTAAAGTACTGTGAGTTTTTCCGTACCTAAGCACTTCAGTTGTCAGTGTTGCCAGCCTATTTTATAAAAATTAATGGTTGCGTAGCTAAAATGCTATCAGGGGACCGGAACATTCGCGATTATTAATAGAATTGTAGCTCTTTAACTTATTAACTATAACATTTAATATGTGTATGGTTCTTTATGCTGAAACCACTACTCGCATGTATGATACTTCTTGTATTTTGATTTTAATTGTAAAAATAAGAGAGTAGACTGCTATAATACCCGTGGTTTTGCGACTTTCAGTGCAGTGTTGTGGGGAATATTCTGTCTTTTCAAAGTCTAGACCAGGTCTTCTCAGGGGGTATACATCTGACCCGCATGGATATTTCTGTTGGCCCGCCATCAATACAACACGTGAGACAATTAATAAAATACTGAACAAATCGATACTTAAAACAAAATATCTTTGTTTAATTCGTATCGTGGCCACGAGGCGTAGCGTGAGATTTTATAATCCAAGGTCCGCTAGATGGCAATGTCGTCGTTTTGCGAAAAAAAAAATCGTATTAAATAATTATTTTTTTCTCCATGTTTTCTGAAAAAGAAAATAATTATTTATAGTAATCATTAATGCTTGGCCCGTAAAATTAGTATGAGTGGCTATTCGACAAATGTAATTGAAGCCCTGGTCTAGACGAATTAGTTTTAACACACATTTGTGGGCTATGTCCTAAGCCTGTCATATAGGATGGAGTAAAACGTACACTTATAGCAGGTAATCCTGCGTAGAATAGAGGGCGTGCAAATCAATGTGTTAGTGAGCGGGAAGTGATGGCTTGCTATTTCAGTTGCGATAAATTGAGGACTTGAAATAGAAACCCATGTAAGTGCCACAAATCCAAAAATCGCGTTTTTGATGTGAAAATGTTTGAATTGCGAAACCTACCAACATGCACAAATCTAGAATTTTCTAGACCATTGCAAATAGTTGAAAATCGCAACGGAAGATGATGTAGTGTATTCTGTCCCCTCCCCCCCCTGTAAAATTTCGTTTGTGGCACTTACATGGTTTTCCATTTCATGTCCTCAATTGAGCTGCTCGAGGAAACAAAAATGGTAAATACCAGTGGAAACATTTCACAGGATATTCAAAAGAAAATGCAATCATGTCTAAATATTGGCTGCATTCATCGCGGTGAGCGGCTCATTGAGAGTGAGCGCTCACAGCGACGAATCCTTCGGATGCCAAATTTCGTTTATGCTCAACAAACAGTTGAATTTTATAAAGCGTATGGTTGAAGTTCCATGAACAACTGAATACCGCACAACACAAAGAGTAGTAAACATGACGCGTCGGGAATATGTGAGGCATATGTTACCGTTTTTTATCAATGACGGATTAAATATAAATGTGGTTACATGCTGGAAGGTAAGCTGCAAGTGCACCTCATGACTTGTAGTTATTTCATAATAATTATTATTAAGTTTGTAAGTGACACTATAGTCCTCTGCACCGGAAGCCATAGTGCAGTCGTACTACCACACTTCCGTTAGGTCCGGCTCACAAGTGAGCGCGAAAATCTTTGCTCACAAAGATGGCGTCGGCTTACTGTGAGCCGGAAGTTTCTAGTGGCATTCAAGGGGCAAATTCAGTGAGCCCCCACCATTTTTTTTTTCCTTCTTCGTCAGATATACAGACAGTCTGTGGCGCGTACCATTTTTAAATTTGTGGCGCGTACTATTTTGTTTCACCCAACCACTGAACTATAGTACAACGTTTCTTATGCCAAGAACTTCCTCGTCTTCATGACAGAAGGACAATTGTGCGATTGATGCAGTGTTGACGGAGGATTAGTGCCAAATCATGAAACATCATATCAGGTCTAGAATCGCCGGTTTATTTCAAAGATTCTCGCATATCGCCAGGCATAACGCAGAGAGCCTCGCTGCGACATACAAACGGTCCTTCCTGGTTTTTACACTCTTCCATTTCTCCACCAATAATGCACAATTGTCTTTTGTCAGGTAGATGATGATATTCGTGACGAATTCAATATTGCACAGCAATGACACTAGGTAACTGAAGGCCTCCGCAGCCTGAACGACCCACTGATTCACTTGCTCACCAATACTGATTTACCTGCTCTCTATTCTGTGCAGGGTTGCCAGTTGTTAACTCCACTTTGTAGTTCTGACAAATGACGTCATCATAACTTATGTTTTAAGCGTAATTTTTATGTTTTGTATTGCCAGGTGCTGCTACTCATGAAGCTCCATCCCAACCAAAGGTAGAAAATGCAACCCAGCCAAAGGGAATTGAAAACCGAACTCCACAAACCAGTGAAACAAAGTCAATTAATGAAGCGGAGAAATACTTTCCGAGTGATGTGGTGAATGTAAAATCAAATGTTTTGTGTGAAAGAAAGCAACAACAACAACAACAGGGAGTACCGAAACAAAATTTCGCTCTGCCTCCGAAAATACTGGTAGAGACATGTGAATCTCTGAAAGATAATACCTCTATCGACTGTATTCATGTGCAAGACTACGCACCTGTTGTCAGTACAAGTGAACCACCGAAAACTGAGAAAAGTGGCTATAAATCGTTCGTTGCTCGCTCAATGAGTCGCAATAAAGGGAATTCATCCGTGTCGTCTAGTCCTAAGCTACTGAAGAGGAAGAATCCACTTCTTGCAAGTAAGTCTAGAACTTGTGTTCATTAAACTAGGCGATATAATTAATGCGCAAATAGTATGTAAACATTTGCCATAGAATTTCTGATCTCTCAAGTTCATACAGTAGTAAATATTCAATACGGATATAAGGAATTGATCTCTACTTTAGACTTTCGAATTCCAACTACATAGGAACGCAACGCATACATATTTTTCAGTTGTCTGTCAATTATTAACCGTCCTCTATAATAAATTAGCCACTCTGTAGCTCACGTGTTTACATTTTTACATCGAAAAATGTGTGTGTGATTTTTCTAACTCATTCGTCAAGGTATTACTTCATCTGTGACGATGCCTTGGACATTTTGGTGCCTCTAGTTCCGAAATTACGCATATTTCAACCTTTTCTTAAAGGAACCTTAAGGGCCGCAGTGGCTCAGTGGTAGAACGCTCACCTCTGGTGTGAGATCCTCGGTTCGATCCTGACTCGCTCTATGTGGGCGTTGTGGTGGACAAACACCGTGTGCATTCGTTTTCTCGGAGTTCTCCTTATTATTGTTTCCCGTGTCAAAACGTAATAAGTGAAATGGCACATAGAGATACATTTAGTAATCTTTAAGGAATTTTAAATTCAAGTTCTAAAATATAAAGCCGTTCAGAGACAATTCCGTATGCGATTTCGTAGTAACAGTTCCTTTCAGTTGTGTACTAAATTCAATGTTCTTTGCTAGAAAGGCAAAATCATCAACAATACAAACATGTTGATATGTACAAAAGTTATGTTTTAATAGGTTCTAGCTACTTACATTTTCCGATAAGAAACTATAATGATTCGATTTTTCATTTGATGCTTTTGCTAGTCCCACACAGAGCGCCTCGTGTGACTTTTCCATACAATCATCAGTGACTTTGATTTGTCTGTTCTGGTATTTGGCGTGGCAGTGGTCCTTACCGATTGTTAATCACATTTTAAACGATATTATCCATTTTAATTGAGATCGCATCAGGTTCTTACAGATAATCAGCGGTTTGAGTGTTATTGTTTTGGACCGTTCACTTGTTCTCACTTATAAACTTTTTTTAGTCATTATCAATACCTTTTATATATATATATATATATATATATTACGAAAAGATATTACTCTGCACATTTATTTATTTATCTTAAACCGAGCGGTCGTAGCTCAGTTGGTAGAACGTTGGCTTAGCAGTCGAAAGGTCCTGGGATCGATCCCAGCGACCGTCTATTCTGGATGAGGTTTTTCCTTCAGTTGTAGCGGGCAAATGCCGGGATGGTACTTACTAACCAGGCCCTGGCCAACTACCATCCAACACCCTTTTTCACACACTATTCCGACCTGAGCCTGAGATACCTAAAGGCCATAAATAAAATTCAAATTCAGATTGTTGGTATTTTTTCGACTACTAGCTACTGCTGTAACCTGTGAGAGAAAATACACTGACCAAAAGATCACTTTATAATTTACATGGTATCTACCAGTCTGGAAAAAATCGAAAAGCCAGGATATTTTATTTTTTATTTTTATCGATTTTGAATCCGTCACTTATAATGGAACAAAAAAAAAAAAAAAAAGTTGTCATCAGCTTGTAAAATTCGGAATTCATTAAAGGGAGAAATAAAGATCGATTAATTTTGTTCAGCAGGCAGATGTTTTTCATGTAACGAGAAGCATCTGTAAGAAATTATCTTCATTGCATCTGAAGCCCATTTACATCTCCAATTTAAGAAAGAACTACCCACATAATGTTAAAATGTCCTTTGATCCCGCGATTGATTTTTCCATTTAAAAAATGCTGGGGATGTTTTTTTTTTGTATTATTATTATTATTACCTCATTATGGTATTTATTTGAGACTAACAGGCAATTATTATTTTTTTATTAAAAGAGGAGGAGCTTGTTGAGGGCAAATGATAGATAATTTTCCCTGTTCAGCATTTTGAATACACTTAAAACTGCTATTTAAGTTTATATGTACACACAGTAGTAATTAATCTTTTTGCTGCTGTGGTCAATGATCATTGATGCGGGTCTTTATTTCTCTTGTCACATTTCTTACTTTAAAGGCCTGAAGCTGTTCGCAGACAGATTTCAGGTTCTTCATTGTCTATGGCCGTATGTGTGTTACAATAACTTTGAATTCCTTGTTAAAGCCGGCATAATTAAACATCTTTGTCCTATGAGCAATACAGTCTTGTCTCAGCCTCCAAAGAAAATCTTTATCGATTCTTGAAATAAAAATTCTATGAATAGAGTAAAATAGAGACAGTACGGGAAATCCGGAGGAGAGACAAGAGTGAATTCACCTTCATCACTAACTACCTTGGGGTACAAATATTGACACTCCATTCGGAATTGACGTGTGCTTGTTAGTTTGAAAATACTCCGAGAATATTGATACAAGAAGTAGATTTATCCGATAGGATTGCACATTATTTTTGCGAATGGAGAAAGAAACAGTGTGATCCGTGAATAAAGTTTAAATACACTGACCTTTCCCAGTTTCGATGTGTGGGCAAGCACCATTCGATTTTAGTATAAATACATGTTAATTTACGCATTGAAAGAGATCATTAAGCTTTTTGATGAAATGTGTATGTGACAATTATATATGTTTTATATCCACAGAAAGAAGAAAAGTTTCTTGTAAGGAACTCGGCGTTGGAGATTGCCAGGGCTGGCTGCTGCGTCGAAATCGAGACAACATCTCAGGAGCACATTGGTCTCGTATGTGGTTTGTTCTCAAGGGAACTATGTTCTATGGCTTCAAAAGCAGAGAGGTATGTAGTATTTTTCTATTTCTTCTTTAAATTGTGTGAATTATTTTGTTATTTTATAATCGATTATCTTGATCCCAGTAGTACTCGCAAGGTGCTGCCTAATCATCAAAAAGCATTTACACTGTTTCTCGCATCAGAAAATCCCATAAATAATGTCATTTCTTCTTGAGTGTGAATAAAATGACTAAATACATTAGTAAAAACACATTCTTCAATGATTATAATAGTACCGTTGGCATACAACACCCTTTTTTCGTATATTCTTGAATCTATATCGGGTCATTTCATGTCAGTTCATCCAGGGTATGTAACCAACAGTGTCCGATTTAGCTGAAAATTGGTGTGAGCCTTTTGTTAGTCATATAATGGAAAAGTCTCAATTATTATTGCAGTACGTTGAGTATTTTATAAATAACAGTGGTTTGAAAAAATGTATAATGTTTGCTCGATTCACCTGGTTGAACTACTATGCAACAGAAACATGTGCACAGCACCTGAACGAAAAAAAGGTCAGACGTTCAAACTTCCCACAGTTTCGGCTTAGCATGAGGCATTCACATATACTTTCATGGAATAGTATATCTTGTATTACCTGCAGTAAAAATTAAAGTTAGGTATTTTCCATGTATGGTTCATGTGCCGTCCATTTAACGGTACGGAAAAGGCGCTGCTGGATAAATTAACGTAATATGTACTGCAAACTATCAGTGAAGGTAACTCCGACATTGTAACGGTAGTTTTTTTTTTTAAGTCACATGAACCAGTTGCTATTTGAAAACCTGTCCTCCGTCCAATATGGCGGATTTCAAGAAGGCGATGAACATGTACTCCAAAATATAGTCCATCCCCCCCAGTATACATTTATGTACTACGATGCCTCATTTTCTTGTCGGTTTGTGAGCTACCCGGTTGTACTGGGACTTTTTAACTACCCTGTGTCATATAACTTTATGCCTAACATGTGAACTTTATACACTTGTTGGATACATATGCAAAATGCTCATTACTTTTAAAGGAGGAAAAACACCTCTCCATTTTTTTTCTGTGTTTGTAGTACTTTTCATCCTCGTCCGCAAAATATGTGTCATGTTAGTGATACCTATCATTCTTTCACTTTTGTCTTTTTGATGTTACCTATATACGAATAGATTGTAAAAAAAGACACCTAGCTTTACAATTTTTACTGCAGGTAATACAAGAAATACCATTCCATAAAAGTATGTGTGAATGCCTCATGCTAAGCCAAAACAGTGTGGAAAATTTTGAAAGTCTTGCCTTTTTTTCGTTGTGGTGCTGTGCAGATGTTTCTGAAGCATAGTAGTCCAACCAGGTGCATCGAGCGAACTTTATACACTTTTTCAAAGCACTGTTGTTTGTAAACTACTTAACATGTTGCAATAATAATTGAGCCCCATGGGCACCAACCAACATCATGTTCGGATGAGCTTCTCTGGAACACCTTGGAAGCTGACCCTCGGGAAAGTGTTCGTGCCATTGCAAACGAGTTATGCATACAGCATACCATTGTCAGTGGACGGCTCCGTGCAATTGGTAAGGTGAGAAGTTGGACTTACGGGTGCAACATGAGTTGACACCGACCAACAAGAATCGCCGTCTGGAGGTGTACAGTTCTCTGAGTGTAAGGAATAAACGGGAAGGTTTCCTGCATCGGGTCGTCACTTCAGATGAAAAATGGATCTTCTGTGACAATCGTAAACGGTCAGGACAATGGTTGGATCGTGAGCAACGTCCACCTCTCAACCCACGCTGGAAGTGATCCATTATATTTCTCTCAGGCGAGATGAAATCATCACTGCAGATTGCTACAATCATGAAACGCGCCGCAAACTTGTCCGCAAACATCCATGATCAACAGACATGGTTCCTCATGTTGCATGATTATGCCGACCTGCACTTCGCGTAAAGAACGGTGCAAGCTCTCCATGAATTGCAGTATGAAACTCTTCCCCACCCGCTGTATTCCCTCGATCTCTCCCCCACCGACTGTCACCTCTTTCGGCATCTCGATCATTTCTTGGCAGGGAAGACCACCGCTGATGGTCAGGCGGTGCAACATGCAGTTAAAGGTTTCTTTACATCGCTGACTCCAGATGTCTTTGACCACGGAATCCAATCGTTGGCTGAGCGATCGCAACAGTGTGTTGCTACATACGGTGACTACTTTAATTAACCAGGCAATGTAGTTTTAGTTTTTTTATTGGCCTTTGGACATGACGCACCCGGGGCGGATATATTATTCGCACCAACCAATAATATTCCTTTTCCGTTGTATAAGAAAACGAGGTATATGTCAACCATCAGGAACGTTATGAAGGCAAGCTGTGACATGTCAGTTGTTAAACTTGACAGAGCTACATTAATATTTGGGGAGAAAACATACCTGTAATCTCCTTCATATATATATCCCCAGTATTTGGCAGTCTTGAATTAAGTGTAGAATTTTTTATACTTAAAATCATTCCACTGCCCCTTGTGACATCAGCTTCGTCCTGACATCTAGACTACATAGGACTATTTAGGTTAATAAATAATAATAAATAGACGATCTCAGTATTTGTGACAAATGGGTGCTTAATACATACTGCCCATATTATGAGAGACTTCTTGCAGATGATATTGGCACTTGCAATGAAATTATATGTAGAGATGACGAAAATCGCAGTGGTGAAATGTAGTGTAAAGCAACATTCAATTAATACTTGTCTCCATGTGTTTAGGTGTAGGTGGTTATAACTTAGAAGTTTTAAGGACATCTTATTCATTTTCTCACATTTTCATCCATTAACTTGTTCATAAAATCAGTGTGAGACCATGGAATTAAAGTCAAGCGTGTTACTGTTTTTTTCTTCTTCTTTCCTTTTCTGTGAAAATTTCTATTATAAATGTGTATGATCTAGATGTTACAACGTTAATAAATGGATTGTTTTCTACACGTATTACGGAAAATATTATTTTATTTGCAGGCTCTGAAAGCTGAGTGTTTCATAGCTTTACCTGGCTTCACAGTTTCACCTGCTACTGAGGTCAAATCGAGGAAGTACGCTTTTAAAATTTATCATACAGGTAAGGGTGTAATTGTGAATTATAAAATTCATTATGGAGTTTCAAAATAAGAGAAAAAGTCACAATTTTGCACTGTAGTTACTTTATTTTATTGAGTTAATCGTAAGATGCTTTTCTGTAATGATAATGTAAGAAAGTTTACAATAGTCAAGAATTAACAGATGATTCGTAGGCTGAAATAACTTCAAAATGGTTGTTTCGTTACTGCATATTCAAATATCCTACGTTATTAAATCATGATATATGTATATTTACACACTAGTAATATTTATCAATTGTCAAAATTCTTGGACTTTCATTCCCATCGTCGTACATTTATAATTAACCATTTAGTTCAGTTTCGTAACATTCAAGGCCTTTAGGCAACTTTGGCTCAGGCCGTATGGATGATGATGAGAGAATTGGTGGGAGGAATCGAAAGAACCCTGAGAAAACCCACGCACGCGGTGAGGGTCCACCTCAAAGCCCACATGGTACGTTCTGGGATCGAACTAACAACCCCTAGCACCAGAGATGAGCGCTCTACCACTGGGCCACCGCGGCCTCTCGTGGCTGTTGAACACCATGAAGATATCAAGAGCATAACGCTCTCCTTTTTAATCAGACTTTGCCCATATCTTTTAATCACACTTCAAACATATTACAACAGCAGCAGCATTGTAGTTGTTCTCGCGCAGTATATTGTAAATCGTTAGCAGGGGAATAGTGCTTTTATATATTTGTCCAGAACTGTTCCTTTTCGGGTGATAAAATCGGAACTTTGGGAAAGTTCTGTAAACTAACTTCCATTAAGCCAAATAGAGAAGTGCCATTTCATTGACGTCGCATAGTGGTCTCAACTTCAAAATGTCAAATGGCAAGGAGATTGATATTTGCTGTCTTTGAAACAAGCTGTCTCAGCTCGAAATATTAAAACAAATTTAAAAGGAAACTCTTTTTGATCTCTCTATTGGCAGTTACGAGAGCCAGTGGACATTTCCGTTTTCACCGTATATTTTACAATTTGTTTGTGTACATCAGGTTAAGTAGTAATGTTTTTTTTTTTATTTCAGCGCTACGGTTTTCTGTTACGTAGAAATATAGCATGAAAAACTGAGAATTCAATCTCCTACGTCATAGAACGAAAATCATCTTCTGATTGGTTTGACGTAATCAATTCATACTATTTCCGTAGCTGTATGCTTCTCCCTATGTTACGTTCCTTATTCAGAAGTTTGAAGACAAAAAAACAACAAAGAGAAAGAACATTCACATCATCACTTAACGAAATAATTAATGTACAAATCTGCAGAACACCCTTCAAAAGTTTAAACATCAAAACATGTTTTTAATAACGGAAATTGCTCGAAACAATGACAGGGATCAGTCTTAACTTGCAGTACTTTTCTTATCGCTAGTTGGTGTCAATTTTGATGTCTTGATAATGTGGCGCAATTGGTTGGCGCATGCAACTTTTTATACTTTCACCTAAGGCTGTTCGAATCCTATCAAAGGCCGTGTTTTATTTTACTTCACGAAACGCAAGAATAACTTCAATGTAATAGTTTCAATTTACATTTTTGTTTCTTACATGCTTTTGTTATTATTTTTTACAGTGGCATATTAAAACTATTCAGTATATTCACGGGCTACAAGTAGTACGTTAAATTGTTAACAGATGGCAGTAACGAGCACTATTAATTTATATGCTTTTAAGTTCTTGAAAAATGGTTCACTAGCGTTCATTAAAAAAAGTATACGATTGTCGGATGTAAAAGCCCACATTTTTTTTGACAGAAAAAAATAAAATAGGTAATTATACAAGAGTTCTAAAGAGCATTATTAGAAGATATCTTATGATTTAATCATGAAAAAAGCTTTGCTATAAATGAGTGTTGAAGCTACCAAAATATATCAATATCTTAAAGAAGTATTAAAAGTAAAAATCTATTTTAAATGAATAAAACGAACTAATTTACGTGTTAAGGCATACAGAAACGCAATTCACTACTTCTACTATTTCTTTCGATCCATTTTTTTTTTTGCTATCTCTTGTTAACAATACTAACAAATCAAATAGCGTCTGTATGTTAATGACAAGCAGTCGGCAGATTGATTACGCCATAACATGGCGGCGCCCGATTAAGCGCAAGACTGAGATTGTTTCGAAACAAGGCTTCATTACTCTTGGTAAATGCATCACAGAAAGAGAAGAAAATGTTTTCCGTAGTCTACTTTAACAGAAGAATTTTTTATTGCAATAAAAAAATACTACCGGAAATGTCCATTGGCTAACAGTTGACCTACCAATTAGCTATTGTAACTGACAGCCATGCAGACTGTCTAATAGTGCCGAGAAATGTTCCAGCCAGTTGTGCGGAAATATGTACAATTTGTAATAGAAATCTCCGACTCGGGCAACATTTTTCCAACCTTGTCCGACAGATGGTTGATTTTTCGCTTCATATCTTTAAAATTTCCTAATATACAGGGCTATATTTCGTGTAAGAACCATGTCTCTGTATGTTTTAGTTTAATTTACTTAACTTTTCGAACACCTGGTATATTAATGTTGACTCACAATTAACTGTTGTAGCTGCCTAATGATATGAGCTATCGAAAAATATTTCTTCCAAAAGATGTTCAAAATTTAACACTCGTTTCAAAGACCGCAAAATCAACCCTCATTGCCATTTAAAATTTTGAAGTTGGTCCCCCGTAGAGGTATTCCCGGGATGCCACTGCTCACCATATGATTCCGCATGTGCACTTCGATATGCGCATTTTTTGTTTCAAAGATTTATGTGCAATAGGAGCCGAGTTATAGCGCTAGTACGGACTTTCAGAACCACCCTGTATATGCATTATTTCATTTTAATCAATGAGCACAGACAGTGTTGCCAACTATCGTATTATACCACAATTGTAATAACTCCATTTCTAAAAGACAGTGGATATTTTAGAATATAGTCTATGTACACTGACGCAAAATGAAGTCCCATTTTATAAACAGATTACTCAACATGATACACTGGTACAAGTTATTTGATGAAAACTCATAGTCCGGTATGTGAACTCCCCAAAATGGACAAATTTAGTCATGAATCCCATCGAGCGTGTATGGGATTTTCCTAAGAGGGCAGTTTCCAGCATCGACATCCACCTGTGAGTAGTCACGAAGTGTTTGTTGCAGCTATCGAGAAAGGAACCTTGATTTTCTTATAAGAAGGCTGTCTGAACTGTCGAATATAAAGGGACAATATATCCACTAGTGACTAGACGCAGTGTTCAAGAGCTTAAAGTAAACAGGTTTTTATTTTATGGCGATCTCAATGGTAGAATAGCAAGAGAGGAAAGTGTTAAAATTTGGCATAATACTCATAATAATAGTATATTTAATAGTTGCATAAAAAATATATTCATGCAAAGTATATGTGCTCAAAATTATATCATTCAGAACTTTATTTGTGTTTGTTAAACATTTGAAAAGACACTTTGAATCGCACCAACCGATAAAAGCGTAGTGTAAATTGCAGAACTTAGAGTTAGTTACTAAGAATTGTTATTGCTTTTATTGACAAAATTCTTGATTTTATTTATAGAGTGGCGCATATTTTATCTACTAACTTCAAATGGCAACGTAAAGACGGCGAGTGCTTGTAATGACTTTATATGGTTATGAAATAAAACTATATACATAGGCATTTCATACGGTGGATAATATGTGCAATGCGGACATCAGTGCACCTAGGAAATAACATCCTCTAAATGTCCTGCTTTTGCTTGGATGCACTGTTCGAGGTGATGCGGGAAGTCTTCTATGACGCGTCTCAACATGTCCTGTGGAATAGCGCGTATTTCAGGACTGATGGCTGTCTTCAATTCGTCAATCGTCTGTAAACGATTTGTAAAGACGTAATCTCAGTGGAAGTAGTTCGGAGCTTTAAATCTGGGGAGTGGGATGGCTGAGCTTCCGTGACGGAGCCTGTTTGGATGAAGACTTCCACCGCCGCAATACGCGTCTGCATCAGCCATCGCTCCAAGTTACGTTAATTGCCTGACTCCCAGCTGACAACGGACGTAGGTATGCCACACATGTGCATTCTAACAGGGTTGCCAACTCAAATTCGTAGATACAATACGCGCCATCCTGTATTATAAAACTTGGGAAAACTTTACAAAAAAAAGAAATTGAACTCAGAAACGTCTATTACAAATTGCTGTAACTTACTGCACTTTTATCAGCATATAACTATATGTATCTCAATTACTTTTGGAAAGTATTATTTTAATCCTTGATTGTAGTATTAGTGAATTTGATATTTTTATTTGTGGCCTTCAGTCATCTAAGGCTCAGGTTGGGATAAAGGAGGGAAGAGGATGCGGGAAAATGTCAACCAGGACCTGCATTGAAGGTACTATCCCAGCATTTTTTCAGGTGTGACTGAGGAAAAAAAAAACTTGGCAAAATCTCAGTCAGAATGGTCGGGCGCTGGGTTGAATCCACGACCTCCCGAATGCTAAACCAACGCTCTACCACTGAGCCACTGCCGCTCGGTATTGTGGTATTAGTATTAGCTTTCAATTTACAGCATTTTCTTTTTATTTGATGCTTTCAGGAACAGTATTCTACTTTGCCGCCGAATCAGAGGATGAACTTTCTTTATGGATGAACTCCCTGTCCCAGTCCACAGTTGGATTTGATTCCGTAAATCCTGAAGGAGAAAACTCGGAAGGTGAGTCATATATAGTGATGGGTAAAACCCGGGTTTTTTATTTTTTGGAGGAAATAACCGAGAAAGACCCCGGCAAATGTGTTTTTATTTTTAAAAGATGTCCCCAATTCTTTAGCATCTTTCTTTTATTAAAGAATGCGTTGATATTTCTTCACTCAACTGTAAATACAGTTACGTATAAACTTCTTTGAAATTTATATAACTATTAAAACTACATGTGAACAAAGACTATATATGAACAACAGTTGACTTGCTTCATAGATTTTATAAAGAACTTGTGAGTTGTAGATCTCAATGTGAATGCCTTATTGCAAACAAAACTCGAAAACGTTACCTTGCAACACTTGATCACTTTCAGGAAAATCGTCCAAATGACCTCCGTAATTTACAACTTAACAAAAAATGTTTTACCAGTGTAAATGGTCCTCAAATACAAGGGCACATTTGAATACGTTGTTTGGCAAATTTAGTTTTGCTTCCCCACACTCAAGAGAATTTGTTCAGAGAGATAAATAATAGATGTATTGAAACATTTACATCTCGCCGAAGAAAATGACGTAGTTCATTGTTTCAATCATGGTGCATCCATTCATGGGATCCCTACTACATTTACGTTATCTTAAAAGGAAACCGGCGCAATCTTCCACCATGTGCACCACTCGCGTGTGGTGTGGGTTTTACTAGCTTTGACTTAGTGCTTGAAGCAAGTAGCGTAGCTCAATACGATTTCCTGAATATAGCAGCAAGGTGGTAGAGACTTGAAAATCGCTGTATCCAGGCTAGGCTGTTGGTTGGTTTGGCAAATACAACATGTTCATGTATGTGTAGCCCAAGAACCAAGGCTATTTGGTCTGATT
Organism: Lepisma saccharinum; assembly: GCA_022664845.1. Lineage (NCBI taxonomy): Eukaryota > Metazoa > Arthropoda > Insecta > Zygentoma > Lepismatidae > Lepisma > Lepisma saccharinum. The sequence continues at coordinate 98,531 of JAGDQP010001886.1, forward strand.
AGGTGTTGGTAAACATAAGATACGAGCATTTCAATTAAATCACAAATACATGGCAACGGTTGGTAATTTCAGCTCAAAAACACACTAACATCAAATACACAAATATTATACCAAAATATGCATGTTTGTGAGAGAGAGCTTACTATGTTCTAGAATAAGTAAGAATTGGCTAATAAAGGATAAGACAACTTACATGATAGCGTCCTAATGTCGTAGAGAGTTTTTAAATGTGCTATCGCGACTAATTTAGGAAAGCTCTGAAATCGAGAACCAAGATTTTGTTTTGGTTTAGGAATGTGTCTGTGTCATCGGAGTAATGACACTTGTTTTGATTATATATATCGTATAATACTTGTTTACATGCACACAACTGCCTGTTCCTGATTACTGACTCATAGCATATTTTCGTTTATTGTTTTGTTTTTCGTTGCTTGCAATTACTAACTGTTTGTTACATTTATTAACTTACTTTGACATTCTTTACATATTCTGGTTGAATTATACAATAACAGATGACATCAAAGTGCGATGATAACGCTTTTCTCTCGTTTTTGTAAAGTGCTATCCCTATATTCGTCCAAGCGACATTGAAATTCAGTGATATGGATAAAACATTATTGGTAATAATAACCACTGGCGTTACAGACCGAAAGGTCCTGAGCCTGCCCCAACGCTATCTGTCCGCGGTTAGTGGAACTCCGTCCACCTGGGTGATGGCCGCGGGGTCAGCACTGTGCGTAACCTTGGCCACGAATAGGCGTATCAGGGGCTTTCTAGACCAAGTGGTCGTCACGTCTTTATTCACGTGACTCCCCAGTTTGCCTCACGACGCTGGGTGGACGCCGAAAAGTGGGGTGCTCCAGCCGGGAATTGAACCCGGGACCACGTGGACATGAGTCCAACGCTCTAATTACTAGACTGTGAAGCCCCCTTAAGCTTATCTTTTGTAGAACAATTTGCAGACTCAAAAGAATTTTTTCCATATATATGCTTTAGTAGTGCAAAAAATGACTAGAATTGAAATATACATGTAAGTAAATGGTACCTGCCTTGGCTTTTTGTAGAACTTGGTTTAGAATATACTATGGTTTCTCGTGATAGTCATTTCCAGGAAATTGATATCACCGTTGTTTTCTTTCTGTACAGTAAATTTTAAATTTGGATGTACCGCGGTTAAACTTTGAAATACAGTGTGTTTCAAAAAAAGAATAAACTAATGAACATAGAACCTTGTAATAAATTTTAAAGTACATATCCGAATATAAAGTTTTACTTACAGTGTTCACAAATGCTCAGTGTGTCCTCCTTCTGACTCATATAATACATCTACCCAACAGTCCAACTCTTCCCATATATGAGCTAGCATGTCAGGTGTTAACTCCAGCCACTGCTGCTAAAAATGCTGTGTCAACAGTTTTTGGCAGAGGGAACACGTACATGAAGTCTTTCACATAACCCTAGAAGAAAAATAATCACACAGTGAGGTCGAGCGATCTTGCTGACCAGTGGTACAATGCGAAATGAAAACATTGTCACGGGAATCCCATATCTGGAAATGTTGCAGAACTGGCTTTTCCTGCAGTTACAAGTAGATTCCGATGAGTTTATTTACCAGCAGGACGGAGCAGCCTCGCATAGGCACTGGCAAGTTCGAGAATCTTGGATCGGCCTTAAGGAAGCTGCCGATTTGGCATTGGACCATTGGCCAGCAAGGTCGCCCGACCTCACTGTATGTTAGTATTTTTCTTGTGAGGTTATGTGAAAGACTCCGTGTATGTGTCCCCTCTGCAAAAAAACTGTTTATGAACTGCATCACCGCATAACAGGAGCAGTGGCTGCAGTAACACCTGACATGGGAAGAGTTGGACTATCGTGTAGATGTATGCCGTGTGTCGAGAGGAGGGCACACTGAGCTTTTGTAAATATTGTAATTAAAACTTTATATTCAGATATGTACTTTAAAATTTACTACAAGGTTCTATGTTCATTAGTTTAAAAAGAATATAGCCTTTTGAAATGTGATGATTCGTTTTGAAACACCCTGTACAAATTCTGATTCCATATAATTGTGTTAGATGAAAATTGTGTCATGGACATATCTAGGTATCTAATTAATTTCATTTGAGGTTGTGCCAACATCGTCGTTGCAGCCTGATCCGCAACGATATCTGTTAAAACAATAGAAAAGTGTTTCTCGTGGCTAAATAATTTTGTTGATTGTAATATATTTCTTCGTATTAAAATGTAACTGTGTATAAGCTTTGTGTTGTTTACATTTACTAAGGCACTTAAGGTAGTGTATATTGTAATTTTGTGCACTGAACGTTGAAGAGATTCGTGCCGTCAAGGAATTGACATTGATTTCTTGTGATGGGAACAGAGTTTGAGGTATATTTCGTAATGCGTAGTAGAGGGCATCGTAAGAGTTAGTACATCTATTGTTGTTATAACATTTGAAATATGCATTAGTGCTTAAAAAAAACTAAAGAACTTCGATTAAATGTAACTTTTGATTTTTGTTAATTTCAGCTATTTGCTTCAGTGAAACGGATGATGAATCTAATAGTAACAGTGAGAATGTTCCAAGTCCTGTTTTAAAGAGTGGAAACCCATTGTCGTCTAAGTCCTCTGAGATCAAAGCAGGTGGAACAGTGAAATCGGACAATTCACATGCTGAACACAAAGGGTTTGTATTTTTTACATTCAGAGATCATTAACTTCCTTAAGCTACGCAATTAATCTGAAAAATTATCTTCCAAATAGAGCAGAAGGGCTTGTAGAAGTAGAGAGAACTTGTTTTGGTTATGGAAATGGTTTTGTGTGGAGATGTGTTTTTTAAAGTGTTTGAGAACAAACACTTCTGATATGTTAGTTAACGGAACTTTTGATGGTGGAAGAAGTTTCCTGTGATAGTTTTACTTAGACAAATAACGTTATAGTCTGTGCATCTGTAGCATTAACTGTTAGTTAAACCCACCTGAAGAGAAGTTTTACTGACTTTAGATACTTCTGCGTGCCAAGATAGGTACAGCTTCTCCTAATAAAGTGAAAGAATAGCTTGGGTTCAGAAGATCAAGGAAATTAATAATTTAGAATCATAGACTTCCTTTAACTGCTGTTGTGCATATTTGTTGTAATAATGACTTAAAAACTTTGTGACCAGTAGATTATTGATTTGATCTCGTAAATTCTGACTAATGTTGCCTGCTGCTCGATGAACTAATCGTTAACTTGTTAAGAAATATCTGCATGTTTTCTATAGCAACAAATATTGTCTCTCCTCTGCCTTCGTTTTATAAAATTAGAACAATACCGTGTAAAAAGTGTGATTTCCCTCTCAATCAAAAAATTAATATGTACAGCGGAGATGGGTTAGAATTGTGTACGTTTCGTTGTTTTGCTACCTTCCAGGTATGTGTTAGGAAGGAGGAAAATGTTTATACATTGAAAATGGTGTCTATATTGTCTGAAAGTGATTCGTATATGCCATCTCCAGATGCCAAGGAATACAAATGACATTAACTTTTTTTTTAAATAGAAGAGGAAATCTTTTATATATAACCCGAAAAATATGACAGTTTTATGTCTGATATATATCGGGTTATGCAAGACTGTTTGTTTATTAATTCGTGTAATTGAGAAACTGGCCTGTAAATATGTAAGTTTTCAAGATATTTTCATGAAATTTTCTCCAAGTTGCTCACAAAATCCTGTAGTTTTGACACTGTGAAAATAATTCTCCTAATTTTTTATCCCATTTTGTGGGGGGTTAAATCTAAAATATGAACCTCGCTTATGAGAAAATCAATGTTAATTCAGAGGACCACTTTTCCTTGTCTAATTTTATTAATTACCAAGACATTAAGACAGACGCTGATTTCTGTTTATAAAATATTGCAACTCCAAATCGAGAGATGATACAATATTTATAGACAGAAATCATCGTCTGACTTATTTTCTTGGTAACTAATCAAATTAGACAAGGAAAAGTGGTTCTCTGAATTAATATTGATTTTTCCATAAGCGAGGTTCGCTTTTGAGTTTTATTTTCACAAATTTCATGGAAATATCTTGAAATCCTTTCATTTTTACAGGCCTGTTTCTCAGTTACACGAATTAATAAACAGTCTTATATAACCCGATATATGTGTGACACAAGGCTGTCATATTTTGTACAAAGAGACCTTGGACTTTAATGTGTCCATGTACAACATATGACAATTTTTTGTGTCATATATTTCGGGTTATATATAAAAGATTTTCCTCTAACTTCTTTTTTAAAAAAAAAATGTTAGTCATTTGTATCCTTTGCCTTCTGGAGACGACATATAACATGCGGAGACAAACCCTTGTAGATCAAAGTACATTCTAGGTGTTGAAAGGAGAAACCTTGTTTATATTGTTGAGGTAATAGCACATATTCGTTGCAATGCTGTGACAATGAGTTGCCACAAACTATAGCAAAGATAACATAAAAACTATGTGAGAAAGAAAAACCTAACAAGAAAAATCTGTCGAACGGCCTGTTTTGACCTATTTTGTCTGTAATGTCGCTTTATTGTAGAAATGGCGGTGCTGCTTTCTTCTCTATGTGAGCGAGCAGTTGTTATGTTTGGTGGCATATTATTTTCTGTTTACCTTGTTGGAAACGATAGCGTGTACTATACGGGAAAATGACAGTGATGTAGCAGTAGTTCTGTTTCTGTACTGTTCTTTAATGAGAGTCTAATTTGATATTGTATTGCTGTACGTTCTGATCGGCAGGGTAAAATTCTATTGGAGTTAGCTACCCGTTAGAGTTGTTTGTTAATAGTAGCATACGTGGCCGACATGTGGCAAGAAAGACAAAAGTATTTGACGTAAGCTGCACGCTTAAATGTGAATTATTTCGTCGATGTTTTGATAGGTGGCCTAAGGTCGTCTACTGTTGTTGATGTTTCTCTTGTATACACTCACTTCCATAACCTTGAGAAAAAAGAGAAAATTTATTTTAAAAAAATGTCAAACATTCATGAAATAATTGATTAAGAATGAAGAAACCACTGTGTTTTTTATGTTGTATATCGGGTGGGCCATAAGTCGCTTGACACGAGTAGTTATTGCCCCCGGAGTGGCAGAGAGGTTAGCATGCTCGCGTTTTATGGGCGTGGTCACGGGGTCAGTTGTCCCCTGGGTCCATTAAACGGAGTGGTTCGGAGTCCACTTTACCAAAAACTGTAGGTCCCGTCCGTAGTAGTCATATTCTCCTCTTCATTTGCTAGCATTGTGGCTACTTGGGTTATTTGCGGTTGTATTGACATGACTAGTAACACCGTTAAAGAGTATGTTATTTATGGTGGATTTGTGAATAAGTTTACAATGATTACTAAGTTATCAACAGAAGGTGCTTTGGTACTTCAGAAGTGGTAGGAACAGGATCACAGGTTGTTGGTGACCTATTTGTTGTGTTTGAACAATGCATCTCCATCTCGAGTAGCTATTCACAGTGTAAATAAAAGATTGGGTCGGTGGGGTAACTTCCTAGTTCGCGTTAGGCTTTAGTCTGTTACTATGGAAAAAGAGCGTGAAGTTACGTACAGTCACCTACCTAGTGTAGGCTGGTAGAGGATATGCTTTCAGTATGTACAGAACGATCTGTTTGTGATAAGAAAGAAAACAGAATTTCTTTTAAGATTAAATACATTTTTGACAAGCAACTTACCTGTATTTTGAGTATCTATAACATTGTGGTCTTGTACTGGGTCTTATTTATCCAGTAACGAAGTTCAGTGACTTTGGTTAAGCTTTAGAAAGGCACTGACTCAAACCCTACCGGCATCAGTAATCTTTACTTATTTTTCGAGTGTTTTACTATGAAGGCGTTTATAATAGAAAGCCCCTTGCCGATATCTTTGTCATCCACTTTAGCGCAGGTTGTGTTCGTCGGCGGACATCATCAACCAGTGTTGTAATAGACGTAGTCCATTAGCGTAGTGTCGCTGTCCCCTTGAAGCCAATTATAATTCATTGTGGCTCCTCCACACCGCACACGTGGAGGATTAAGAATAAATACAATAAATCTTAGAGGTTCATATGCGTTAATTAATCTATCCCACAAGTTTCATACATACTAGCAAAAGAATGTGGAAATTACAGCATCAATATAATTTAAATCATTGTTTTAAGTTTCTAGTTATGAATGAAACAGTGATGAAAGAAGTCAATAATGATATTTTACTGTTCGCAATAAAAATAGATACTTACTTGTAGTAGCTTGTGATATACGGAAAAAGGAGTTCCGTTTTCAGACCGCATAGGATTCTTCGCGGACTGCAGACTGGAATGCACTGCATTAGCACATAGTTATACCTTAAATAAACTTCGGTGTCTTCCATGTTTTGACGCCTTTTGACCATTTTGGAATTAACGAAACTGTGTATTTACAGACTATTCTTTACACGGATGTAGGGTTCAGTCAGACGTTAACGTTAAACTAGAGATCTCAGTATCTGCATAATTCCTTTTCCAATTAATGAGAATAGATTATTTTGCTACCTGATCACTTTAAATATATGTCAGTATCCGGATAGAGCATAAAAATTCTCCATTGATTAACTGCGATTTTCCGAGGTTTATTTATTTATTTCTTCCGTTGTAACTTTTCTCTTTTTGGCGAAAACGTTGTAACGCGTTCTCTCACCACAGTTCGTTACACACAGAATCACCTCATTCGCTTCTTTTTTTTTAAATTAAAAAGAAAAATGTATGATGCTAACTTTTAACTTGATTTGTGTCTTTTTAATTATAATGTAAATTTGTGACTTATCTGTTTGTCGTCGTGTTTATGTATAACTTCAAAATTTATGTTAAATACAGCATTTCGTGTTCTTTCAATATGATGAATGATCAGGTTATTTGTTTCTGTAGTATCTTGATTCTCGTGAGTAACTGTTATTTTTCTCAGTGTTTTTCTTAAGTGCTTTTCAATCATACGTACTTTTGTGAGTGCAAAATTGAATGTTTCACCCACTTCGTTAATATCTTTTGTCTCTTATATGTATATATTTACTTCCTGAAATGGAAGTTAGAATTCTCTGAAAAAAAAATTGATAAACGGCTCCTTAAAGTGTGAAGGAAACAAGACTAAAATTGTCCCAGCATATATCTGAAGCGAAATTGCTTTTTTAAAAGTCATAAGGTTAAAATTAAATATGTCCATTTCCATTTTTCTGATATGACATATATTAGCCGAGTTTCAGGTAGATAGTCTTATCGTGCGCTTAGAAAAAAACAAACCAAAAAAAAAAACAAACACAATATTTGAGTGTTTCTTATCTTGTACTTATGGTGCCAAACGGACTACTGAATGTATGTATGTACTATGTACAGATGTAAACATGTTCTACCATAACAGGTATACGTGTAACACTGTGTACATTCTTTGGAATGAAATGTTATCCAAATAACAGTTTTAAAAAGAGTATTTAAGAATCAAAGATAGTTAAAACGTGGCGGAAACGTACATATTTGGCGTTATTCTAGTCGTTGTTGTTATAATTTATACGTGTTTTCGGGTGTATGTACTTACGTATTTCGTTAGTAGAGGACGTTTTCTATTTCAAAGGCAGTGGACAATTTAGATACTCCTTCCCTTCTTTTTGTAAGTTCTTCGTACAAGCATTTCATTAGAATCACAACAGGCCTAAAAGTATTTTAATATGACAATTATATACCTTGAATATTGATGTTGTGGTCCTCAACGGAGAACCGTCAACCTTGTGGAAACATCTTTCGCTATCTCCCCGTTGAGGATGACCACAAAAGATACGTAATCGTGATATTACATTCATTGTGAGGTAATCCTTTTATTTTAACATGCTTCGACTATTACGTTTCTTTTTATAACAATCATCACCGCTTGCTTCCAGATAATACATTTAATTGCTTGGATTGAAATGGTCAAATTTTGAGACTTACAGAAAACAGTATTGAAAATAATTATGATCTTAAACTGCGTTTCTATTATCTGTTCTTGAATAGCTAGATTTTCAGAGATGTTCGCGAATCTTATATTACACCAATATATTGGAGTTAATTTTTGTATTGTATATTAAAGTTAATCGAGAGGGCTTTTTGAGATCATCGTTTCAGTTTCTGCCATTTTTTTTTATCCAATCTACGTTTGTGAACATATCGTAATGTTTCCCTTAATTGCCACCGCAATGTCCAGAATATCTGAGTCTGACGCCGTTACTGGTTTATTTAGTTGATTAGGTAGAAACAGGTAGAGCAAACGAAAAGGATCGTAGCTCGTCTTTTATCACTTCACCTTTTATTATAAAAATTACAGGTCCACTATTTTAATAAAAAGAGTCTCCCGTGCAAAACTATATTGGATTGTGTTTGAGGTACAAAGTAAATCAAATTTCTTTCTCTGTAATCTTCTTGTTGCAGTCGATGTAGCCCAAACAACGGTCTGTTGTATGGCAGGCGATGGCCCAAGTAGCAGACAGAAAGAAAGTTTGAAAGTCCAATCCCGTAGCAGATCTGGACTTAGGAGTTTTGCCTATGTCGTAGCAGATCAGGCGGTAGTAAGGAGCGGTCTATCCCGTAGCAGATCAGACCTAGGTGAGGAGGAGGAGTGGATGTGACTATTCGTGGGAGCGGAATAGTACCTGCTGCTCTGTCTTGCCGGCTTTTATTCAGTTCTGTTCTGCTGACTCTGCAGTACTCCGACGTCTTCTGCTCTGTCGGCTGCTTTCGGTCGCTGTAGTCGGCTTCGTCCGTCTTCCACTACCATTTGTTTACGAGTATGAGCACATGCTTTTATTCGCTAACGTACTCCCACTATTTACTGCTGCTTGTTTGTAAATAAACAGCATGTGCTTTGCGCGTGCTGTGTTAGCACATGTGTTCATACACATTCTGCAGCTGATTGCTCGTCACTTTACAATATAGTCTGTCACATGACGGAGGGATGACGTTCCTCGGCTAAAACCTTTTCTGTTGTCAGAGAAGGTAGCGGCTAGTGCTTTTCTAGGTACCGTACTGGCATTCGCTGGTGGAATTAAGGGAAACCATGCAAAATCTCAGACAATATGGCCGGCAAGTAAACTCGAACTTATTGTCCTTCTCCCTTCCTGTCTAAAGTACGCTACGATAACCACTAGACCACTGCGGCTGAGTAATTCCTGCCCTAAATCTTACCACTTAATGTTTGTTATTATCTCTTCTGAAACGATACAAAACACGCAACAGTGAACTACTTTTAGTTACTTGCAGTGATTTTTTTTAAATCTATGTCTTACCAGGTTATCAAACAAATTCGTGGCGTTTAAGTAAGTGAGAAATAACGACCCAGTAATGTCCTTGTACATGAAGTTTATTGATCACTGTAATCACCCTCGGCTTCAGTTACATGTTCCCAACAACTTACAAGGTTATCAGTCACGTGTGTGAAAAACTTCTTGTAGAGATGAAAAACCTGTCGATCGCCTGCGTGTCATCTTGTCGGTTTCAGAACTGCTGATCCTGTAGGTGGTTGTCCATTGCCAAAAACAGGCGACAGTCCGATGGGTCGACGTCAGGGGATTAAGGTGGATGAGGAAGAAGTTCACAGCCAATGTTGTAATAATCTCCTAGTTCGTTTTCGCCGTATGAGGTTTGGGCGTTGTCTTGAAGCAACAGAACTCCTTTCCTATTGACCAGTGCTGGCTGCTTTTGACGCAGCGCATCTGAAACCCGTTGTAACTGTGACGAGTAGACCTCGGCTGTGATGGTTTCATACTGTCGAAAAATTCATAGTGAATGATACCAGTGCTGTTCCACCAGACATGCAACATCACCTTCTCTGTTGATGAATGGAGGGATTTGGTAGTCAATGACATCGATCCAGGGGATGACCAATGATGTTTTCTCCTCCGGTTATTGTAGTGCACCCATTTCTCGTCACTTGTCAGTATCCCTTCCAGAAATGATACTTGTTTGTGATGTGACAGCAGTGAGATGGTGAGACGCTGGAGCTCGTTTTCTTCAATCAAGGAGTGCGGATTAACTTGCTCAGCTTCCATGTTTTCCCAAGGTTATGCAGATGCAATCGAACGGTTTCATCAGATATTCCAAACCTTTGTGGAAGCCACTGGCAAGTTTGACGTGGATCCTGCTTGATTATCTCTTTCAGTGTTGCTTCGTCGACACTTGATGGAAGCCCAGCAAGTGACTTGTCTTCGAGGCTCACATCTTCGGGCGCAAATCGACTGAACCACTTTCGTGCTGTGCGCTCATTCACCGATGCCTGTCCAATCTCCGAACATTTTTCGAGCAGCTTCTGCAGCGTTGCTGCCCAATTTTGAACTCATAAATCAAACACGGCCGTATTGCCTCCTTCGACACTGCCATTACAGAACTGACTTCACCACATCTGTCGTGCTGAACACCTTTACACTGACTGAAGTTTGACGGGAATGTACACATATTGCGTCATCACAGTACGATTTACAGCAACAGCTCGTTGAATATGACGTTTCTGTAAATGGGCACGATTTTGTTTGGTTCCCTGGTAAAAACGGTTTGAGAGGAGGTGTATTCACTCCGTGTACTATTGCTGTGATTCTAATGAATGTTACCATTCCAGGGTTAATAAAACGATGTACGCTAAAATTTTGTAATATTCAAATACACGTTTCCATTCAGAAATACTTTTCCATATAGCAATCTTTGTTCGCCTGAAGATAGCTTTCGGAGGAAGGTGAAAAGGACTTCAGCGAGTAACATTTCTCTGTTGTTAACGGGGATCATATAGGAATATTTAGATACGTACGTGTTGTTTTTCGTAATATTTTTTTTTCTTCGTGCGGAAAAAAAGAAAGTAATTATTTTGTAATTAGTTCAAAATTTCCTGGAGAACTTGATTCGATTTATTTCACCAACATAATGCAATAATCCAAGACTTCATATCCGTCTAGTCGTGTGGAAAAATGTGATCTCTGACGCTTCGTATAATGTCATATAACTAAAATGTTGCAGTATCTCTTGTGTTATTTGTGTTGAGGCGGTAGTGTGCTTTCTGTGTGTGCCAAAAAAAAAGTTCCTTTAGTAGGAAAAGAAATAAACTTGATAGTGTAAACTAGAGGTGAAGAGTATGCGAACAAACAGTCATTGGCAATATGTAAATTAGCTTGTTAGTTTTTCGTATTCAGTATACTAAGTGAATGATGGATTTTTGTAAATAATAACAATTAGGACTCGGATTTCTATGACGTATATCTTTATAAATATGCATGCATTTCCTAAAAAATACCAGAATTTGACATAAATATTGAAAATATGACCCAATTGCACATTCCTAATAAATTCTGTTATTTTCCTTCACTTAATAGCAATATATATATGTTTCTAAGAAGGAAGGAAAGTCAGACAAGCAAAGTTTCTTTGCATTGCCGGCACAAGCATTATTTTTTTTGTGAGCAATACGTCTTTATTCCATGTTTCCGGCAAAATATATCCTAAAACTAAAATATTGTAAAATATATCATTTATATGACCGGTCATCGTGTCGGCAAAAGCTATAAACATGTTTAAATTAACTTCAGACGTTGAAAGACAGGCCTGACATGTCATAAAATTTCGAGCCCTAATAATAATGTTTCCAGGGTTTTATGGTAGTAAATTGTCGTCGTATAGTACAAATGAACAATGTGTTGAGTCGCTAAAAATAATTTCTGTTAGTTTTTTTTTCTTGTTGTTGTTGATGTTATTGTTGTTACTAACTTCAATGAATGTCATTCAGAATAACCTGAATCCATGGTTGTTAAACTTTTTTAAAAGTGAAACATTCTAAATAAAATATTTTGGTTCAATATTTTGCTAAAATATTGTATTTGGAGAACAAATTTTATGAATTAAAGCTATAACAGTCCATATTCAGAACAAGAATTGTGTGTTACATTTCCCTTTTAGTAATAAGGTCTTATACTTCACATTCAGCTGGATTCGTTTATTCTCTCAGCGATTTACGAGGACCATAGTAAACACTTTCTTTGCTGGTACAACTATTTCTACTTGCGGTAATGGAAACATGTGGTTTCTCTATAGTTATGACATGTATTTCCAATTCCTTCATGATTTTCACGTTTTTTTTTACTACTACAATTGGAGTATAAGACTTCAATAATTTCGTGCATTATTCTATTGTATCTGACGCAGAAATTTTGTGTAGCATTCAGACGTTATAAACCCTGCTCGTGTCATGTGTGCTTTGTGGTGAACAAACACCGTGTGCGTGGGTTTTCTCCCGTCTCGCCCCCACTGTCTTCATTCCAGCAATCATCCATCCGGCCTGAGCCTAAGTTGCCTAAGGCCTTAAAATTCAATTCAATTCAGATGTTATGGCAATAAGAATTAAACATAGTTTTTCAATTTGAAAGTGATCCCAAACCGTACTCTTTCGCTGGTTCAAATTTCGCGAAACAGTAGAAATAAAACTTTAAACAGAGTGCACGGCGATCTGAAAAAACGGATAATTTTCCTCTCAGGGAATTTTCGCAAATCAGAAAAAAAAAGTCTGGTAATAATTACGGAATTCCTCGTGGAAGAATGAGTCTGCCCGTAGATCGGACTATCTTCATATTAAAAGTACAGGATCAACTCTTATTTCGTTTGAAGTGAACAAATAAAGTCGTTAAGTTTTTTTTTTTTACTTTCTACAAGTGACAGTGTAAGACTTCTGCGGGAGGTAAAACGAGACTTTAATTTTATTTCATTTATTTATTTATATAAATGTATCGACGACAAACAAACAAACAAAAAAAAAAAAAATGTGTGATTTTAGTCTGGAAAAACTGGGAAAAGTCAGGAAATGGTATTACTGCTTGTTGAGCACCGTGTTAGATCCAGCACTATTTCAAATATACTAAGGCAACTGCAATTAATGTCAAATATATATCCGTAGTTGTATTGCGAGATTATTAAAAGTGTATCAATGCTTCAAGGATACGTTGCGACACACCTCAATATCACAAAAAAATTGCACTTGGTTTATTATCGTGTCCAGTGAGTGACGTCATAACCTATTTGTTGCCATAGAAACCACATGGTTCCCTCTGTAAACAAACGATGTAGGAATATTTCGTACCACGGACAAATGTTTTTTGAGTAAATGTATGAAGCAAGTATGATTTTGTGAACTTACCATCGTGAGTAGTTCTTTCGATGAATTTTGGTTCGTTACAAAAGTATTCAGGGCTCCTAAAAATTCCCAAGGTCTTTATTTTTAGTGGCAGTCCGTTCAGTAACACAACGGAAGTGACGTCATGGCTTTTGCTACACATCTTGCTCGTTATGTGATTAGGCCGACTTCTCATGTACGTGCTAGCTGTGACTGCGATTTTTATGATTTAGGAATAGAAATACTTCAACACGTGTTTCAATTGGCTATTCAGCGAAATTGCAACCGAAGATGGCGGCCAGCGCGTGCATGAAAAGCCGGCCGTAGTGAACGAAACTATTAATAGACATCATTCTGCTACTTTTGTGTTTCAAAGTGAACATCTTTGTACAAGGTATTTTGCAACAGATTGCATTTTCCATTGTCCGCGAGACAAGTCTTTCTTAATCATCCAGCCACCACCAGAAGGTAACAGAAGAAATACATGCAGTAAGAATAGATTGCCAGCCGTACAAGTTCTTCTGTCTTAAAGTGCAGCTGGGTCACGGTGGTTCAGTGGTAGAGCGCTCACCTCTTGTTAGGTGAGCTTCTCGGTTCGATCTCGGCTCACGACTTCTCTACCTTAAGTATAGATTTAATGATAGTGTAAAGTGAAGTATCAGAGATGAAAAAAGGATACTTGTGTATGTGTCAGTTTATTAATCCTACTTTTCCACTTTGTAAGATGGACTTCATGTCCTTGATGTGACTGTAGTAGTGTCAAAGTCAAACTAAATGAAAGGAGTTAGGAGTCGAGTTAATACCGATATGTGGTGGATATTTATGGAGTACAATTTTTTTATACTAAGTTGTAGTGACATTAAACTGGTTGGTTAACGAAAGAGTGGGCTGCAGACTTCCTTGTACTGCTATTGAGAAAAACCCGTGTCACTTACTATCAGAAAGAAAGGATGGGAATTGATTATTTCGAGAGAGACAAATAAGTGTATTAAAAATAAGGCGTAGCATAAAGGAATTCAGGCATAAAATTGAAGATAAGAGGTCGGTTTTATGAAAATCGGTATCTTTTTGTGTTTTCGAAGATATTTGAAACTTAGAGGTACAAAATTACTGATACCTGTACAAGGTTATTATTAGCTGAGTTAATTAATACAATTATTAATCGTATTTGGGTTGTTTATAGATCGGCGGGTGTTGTTTCATAGATTCGATTAGATATAATCAGATGGAATCTTTTGTAAACGAAGGTTTAATTAAGGAAATGCAAGAACTCTTAAAAATTCTTAGTATAAACGGTAAAAGAGTCTTTGCTAGTTCTTATAACTGACTGGTTGACACAAATCGTTCAATCTCGGGACTATTTCTGTAAGTTCTTTGCAACGTCTTACGATAAAGTAATTCCTGGTGTGTCAACTCTTCAACGGAATGTTCCTGCCGAAATATTAATAACTTCTGCTGTAAGTACTATCATGTCTTTTTAATTGCTGTACACTTCTCTCCCAGTATATGTGTGTGTCTTTTTCTGGTTTCTATTAAATTAGTTCGTTACATTTTGATTGTTCTCATATTCTTTTCTTTTCCATACTGTAAGCTCGTATCTACGTTATTGCAGAACTCCCGCTGTTAATGTTATATATTTTTTTATTTTTTTTGTCTGCTGTTCATGAGTGAATGTGCTCTGAATTCGGAAGCATTATGTTGTGTAGTTGTTGTTTACATGGCTGTATTCTGCACCATTTTCTCGGCGAATTCAACTTCCGAACAAAGAAATTTAGGGGGGGGGGG